>JAVYIG010007118.1:0-106916 GCA_035222895.1 Strongylocentrotus droebachiensis
AAATTATGCCTATTAAAATTGCAGGTTCAATCTTGATTTGGCCATACTACGAATAATCGGCTTGATGTCAGGCTAGTTCAAAATTGTTGTGTTTTATCATATAGGAAGACTAGAACTTTCTCCTCGGGAATCTGGAATTGGGCGAGGCCGAAAATTCATTCAAATTTAGGGAAGGGGAAGTAGAGAGAGACAAAAAAGAGAAAAGAGAGAATTGAAATTGAAAGAGAAGAATATCCTGCTCATTATTTCAGAAGCGTCGCAAGAGGGGATGTGGGGGTTAAATATTCGACATCTGTAAAAGCTCTCGGCAAACACATGACTTATGACCTTTTCCCTTATTAGTAAACATAAACATCTGATTTACCCTGTCGGCATATTTATTTTTGGTCCGACACCCCGTTATTCAAAATAGTCAAGCACCGCAATATCATTTTTTTTCTTCAAAATCATGCACTTTTTATCTTTTCATCACGATTCATAGCCTTTGTGTGTTCATTGCTAGGTTTTTTTTTAATAATTAACTTGACTTGCATAGATATTTGCTAGGTTGAAGAATGTTATGAACTTTTCGAATAGATTCAGTTGAATGCAAAAGCACAACGTATACACTATAAGGTTCATATTCACATGGTTATCTTGATATCCTAATGTCTTTGGTCGACGACCCTTTTTTTACAACTTGGCAAACACACAAAAGTAAGGAAAAACACGAAATTACTTAATACACATGCATTCTTATCAAAATAAATGTAGTACATAAATAGAGCTTTTCATGTTTAACTATCACGAATTTCGAATGTCTGTATAACAACCTTTCTTTTTTACGAGATGAATTTGCTTTGAAATAATTCAAAACCCCTAAATATATATATATTACTTGTGTCATCCAGTTATTGATTGCATACATAATGTAAATGTATGTTTCTTTTTGTGTCGATGAATATTTATTATAAACATTACATTATTCTTTCTATATATATTATGGCGACTTCAATCTGTACTAAAAACGCACCTCTTTTGCCTCAATTAAGTAGCTTAAACTGTATTTTGTCCTTAATCACGTTATTTATTTTGACCATGTTAGTTATCTTTCTATTATGTTAGTTATAAGATTTGTATACCTCTCTTCGTTGATTTCTTTGTGTGAATATATTTCTGTTGTCATTCATGCTTGTACAGCGCATAGAGAAACTTTGTTTATTATGCGCTCTATAAATGGTTATTATTATTATTATATCACTTGGATATTCTAGTTGCTGTTCAGCTCATATAATTCAACATTTGTAAATATAAAATAAGGTATTTGTTAGAGAGTATCATATTGGCTGAAAAGGTGTCACGTGACAATCAACATTTTTTTTATAAGCACGAGCGTGTATTGTATCAAAAAACTTTTTTTTCCACAGTTAAACAAGTACAAAAAATTAATTAGACTGCGCATCCATTGTTTGCATATCTTAGCTGCACGCATCTGACGACAATGCAACCTAAATTTAATAGAGAATTAGGCCTTCCTCCAAAGGATCGCAAATACCCTACATTTTACATAACAAATATTGAATGCATTTCATTGTTATATTCACCTCCAAATTTAGAATATCCCTCATGCCATCAACCTCGGCCTGCGTCCTTGGTGAAATATCATTCAAGGAAGTTTTGAATTTATCATATTTTGTACTATAGAACGCCGGAGCATGCAATATTTGTTTAATACACAATATGTTTATTATCCCTAGAGTGATTGTGATAAAATTCATTAAAAATGTATGCACTAGTTCAATTCAGTATGCTGCAATGTATCACAATTTCAATAAATGGTATCTTGATCACTACGCAGAAGATTGAATTTGATCGTTATTTTTTTTCCTTGTAATGTCATTCATGTACATGTAATGCCTTGATTATAGATTGTATTTCTATCTTTGATTGGGTATGTTTTATTCAAATATGACAATTTCAAATAAGCATATCAGAAGATCCACGGAAACTGTATTAAAAGAAAAAGCATAGTGTTTTGAATGGGTAACAGAGTTTAATGATAGTAAAAATCAAGCTAGAATGATTCTTAATTGATTTCTGGTAAAGCTAAACATAATAAACATAATAAACATGTACAGTACAAGCTTTCTAAAGCCCTCCGCGATGTGGCTTAGTTCTTTGAACGTCAGTTAATTATCATAGTAGATATATCCGCTGATAAAGGACTGCTCTCTAAATGCCCTCATATTCAACATAAGACAAGAAGTATGATAACAAAAACATTGGTGGCAATGTCATGAACAGAGCATTTACATTTATTACAATAATTGATAGTATGACCATTCGCTCAGCGTAACATCCAGTTTTCAGGATCACACAGAACTCGCTCAATATAATTATGCAGAACAAGCATTCACAAAACTTGGGCAGAAGTGCGAATCTGACATGTTTTGGGAAAGATCATTGTTCCATCTTACTAATATACATTTGTTTCACTGATCATAATTATTCAATTAAAATTCACAACGTTTCAGACCAGAATATAATATTTTAGACATTTCAAATGGTCCCCAAGATATTTGAATTTGCATTTTCTTTAACAGACCCAAACTGAGAGTATAATTTGAAAGCATGATCTGAATATCTGACAATGGATGGAAAACTTGATGAATTCTCCCTATCAAATATATAGCCAATATTAACCAATATTAGCTCCTGATTCTGATATTTGAATCAAATTGAATTTATTCACCATTTTCATTAAAAAAATGAAAAACCACTTTCATTAACACATATCAAAGATGAAGACGCTGGGACAACTTCTGGGGAGTGTTTCACAAAGACTCAGATCGACTAAAGTTGGACTTGAACTATGGCAGGCCACTCATGCCACTGTTTACTATCACCATTTATTGGCATTGGTCTCTCAAGGGATGTACAAAATCGTGGTAAAAAATGTAGATTCTGTAGATTTGTGACGTCCCTTGAGAGACCGATGGTGAGAGCAACGAGTGGCATGAATGGCCTGCCATAGTTCAAGTCCAACTTAAGTTTATCTTAGTCTTTGTGAAACACCCCCTCACCCTGGTCTACCTTCATCACTTGTAATCCTTTCCTTCTTAATTATTTTGCCAAGTTTTGACTTTCAATTTTCGTTGATTTTTAATTATTCTTTGTCACAGATTGTCCTCATGACCAACTTCAAGAATGTCCATCTAGCATAAGGAAGACTTTCTTTTTGATAGGATGAATGCATCTCTTAAAATATAGTCCATGGCCACCAATATCAAAGGTGTGCATGGAGGATTATAATCAAAAGAACCCTTCCCAGCAACTCAGCTGATTTCCATTTGAAAAAAATAGAGCATCACAATTGGTGGAATTCAGAGAGCTATATGCATCATGGAGAATTATCAGGAGTACATCACCGTTCAACAACAAATTCATCAAATTTTGTTTTTGTCGCAATGACCAGAATGTCCGACTGTAAGTCTCACACGATGCGATTCCTGATAGTTCCGATCTCATCGATTTCGCATTCAACGACATCACCACGCTGTGAATAAAAGAGAAGAGGAATAATGATAAGAATTTCACATATTCTGATTTATCCATCTGTAATTTTGTCTTCTTATAATGTGTAAAAATGTTTTGCCATTGCCAAATTCCCTTTTCTTTCTTTTTCTTTCTTTGAAAGGTCTCAATACTCTTACTAATTCCCATACACGTACATATTATTCACATGTTTCTGTTTTTTTACTCAGACAAAATCTACAAATTTACCCGAACAAATGGGCTACCAAAATTAAATGAGCAACACAAGCTTGTTAAGAATAGCAGATAACAGACAGAAATGGTGGGATGTCTGCAACTGTCCTGACACTTGATACGATGGCAAGATAGGGGATTCCACATTGGTTTTTAAAGGGGGATAGGTTGGTCAAGCCTCTAAATCTGCCCCCAACATAAGTTCAGCTATTTAAATTCATTTCTTCTTTATCATTATCTCATCAGATTCAACTAATATAATCATCACTTTCATTACTGTCGTATCTGTAATCAAATTAAAATGGTTCAGAGAAAAGAATTTTCCATTTTCTTCTTCAGAATTTCCTTCATACAAATCAATGAATATTGTCCCCACTCATCAAGATTCAAGTTTGTTTGTCCATATATTAATGAATAGATGTGTTTCCATTGGTGCAACATGCAAATTTTAAATTTTAAACAAAATTTGGTATTGTGTGCTCAGAGCCTGAAGAGCATTAATATCGGGTTGCAGTACCACAACTACAAAAATAAATGTCCAAAAATTAGACACCAACCGTGATTACCACTGTCATCGATCAGGAGAGTTTTGCCAATCCGGTTTTGGTTGGACAAGCACCAAACATAACAATATAAGCCATGTTGTGACCAAATGCAACCAGGTTGGCCAAACTCTATGTATAGATGGCTCTGGTGGTGGTAACCAGAGCCATCTATACACAGAGTTTGGCCAACTTGATTTCACTGGGTCACAACATGGCGTATATTCTTTTGTTTTGTGCTTGCCCAACAAAGCAGCAGTCGCCATATTGTGTCCAAATTTAAACGGGTTGGCCAAACTCTCCTGCAGCAGAGACACAGCAGAACAAGGCTCCCCCCATGATCAAAGTCATCAACCAAAAGGAGATCGAGATCACAAAGAATGTTTTCATTGTTGTCTGCCTCTTCATGATTTGCTTTTTAGCGTCAAGCGTGAACTTCGTAATTCCCGGTGCAAGCCTGTCCACCCTCTATGGCTTCATGATCATGATGGCGAACAGCGTGGTCAATCCGATCATTTATGGTCTGAAGCATCCCAACTTTCAAGAGGCTTTCAAGAGAATCCTTTGCCGTCGTCGCAGACCGCTCGAGCGTGTCTCGAACTGATAACAAAGAATTCCAATTGCAGGTAATACAGAGTGTTAGCCAGGGTCTTTTCTTATTTGGTACATCGTTAAGTATATATTAGAATAAGCCTAACTCATTTATCGATTGCTGTTAGGCATTTATTCGTGATATACTCACAATTAACAAAAATCTTCTAAGAATTACCACTTCTTACCACAACAAAATTGGTAGAGGAATGATTTATAATAATGGTCCTGTGAGACATAACAAATTGTACGGTAGTGGTTTATTTAGAATAGTGGACCCAATCCGCTAGTAACAGAAGGTTTGTATATTCACAATAAACAAATACTAACAAAAATTTACAATACAAAAGTTATTACTTACAAACCGATATTCTAAAATGAATATTAATCAAAATACAAGGCAAGGAGTACACGTATCAATATATTAATCATATAAGAAAAGATATTTTAATAGTGTTGGATAATGCGAAGTTGATCTTTGGTTTATTTAACATATACTTAGTTGAATTATCTAAGGAAAGCGCATCTTGAATGTTATCATGTAATGAATTCCAGTCATTAGCTCAGGCGTCTTGTAAGAATGACCGTGGTGTTTAGTTTTGAGGGGAATTACATCCAGAGAATTAGCATTGCCTAATTGGATCCAGATCTATTAAAATACCCATCTGTTACATAAGCGGGTAGAGGCACGTAAGACGGACACTAATAATAACCAAAAACAAAAAGTGATCATTATGCAGGGTAACCAAGGTAATTTTTCTGTTAATTGGAAGGTTTAAAACAAAAGTACAAATCAAGGCTATATGAGCGCTTGCAAGTATAGTGACTTTAAAGCTATGCATGGTCACGACTCAGAGCGGCGACCAACCAGTTAGTATGTCCCTATTTTCACGAAGTGACGGTAGTGAATGAAAATCGCATTCACTTTGCGCTACGATTTTCCTCACTACCATCACTTCGTGAAAAGCCTGCTCGGTCGCCGCTGGGATTTAGGCATCGCCCAACGATTTTGGGAGAAGTCGAGTAGGCTGTAGAACCCCAGCGATGCCTGGGCGGTGCCTTGTCGATTTCCCGTCGGTCGCTGGTCGTTTTTAGGTAAAAACTGGGCAAAATCGGGAAGCTTCTCCGGGGGCGTCCCGGCAGTGACCGACTGGTGTCTCACCGATTCACTACCGGCTGATTTCAAAGAAATTGCCCGGCGGCCGTCCGGTGGTCGGCGGGACACCAAAATACGCTCGGTGCCCGGGCGATCGCCGCCCGGGCATCGACCTAAACGAGCGGTAACCGTCGAGCGATTTAGGTCAAAAGTCGTAGCCGCTAGGTCAAAGGCTGCCGACCGATATTAAACTTGGCTCCCAGTGACGGAATGATCTCCCAGCAGCGACCGGGCGGCGACCACTCGGCAGCCTTTGACCTAGCGGCTTCGATTTTTGACCTATATCGCTCGACGGCGAGCGCTCGCTTAGGTCGGTGCCCGGGCGGCGACCGCACGGGCACCGAGTGTATTTCGGGCGGCGAGTGAAAAGTGAGCAGGCGCCGCCGAATTTTAACTCCGCGCTGAAACTTCAGCGGCGACCTAGTGATGCCCTAAAAACTCGCCGACCAGGCTACTTTATGGGGTTGTGACCATAGCTTAAGACGCGGTGTCTTTTTTCCCCTGTTCAATTAGCTCACGGTCAGTTTATACATTTAAAGATAGTTTGATGAGTTTACCTTCAATTATCAGTGATATTGATTACATTTATTTGGAGATATTATTAAAAGGTAACATGCACACTGTCGCAAATGACATAGATAATTACGGAATGGTGGATTAAAACATTCAGATACATCGTTATTGATCAAGGAGAATATGATGGGGGCGAGGAGACTTCCTTGTGGAATGAAATGAAAAGGAATGTCATGTAAGAGAGAATTATGTTTTTCACTGCAGTCAGTGATAGTGGATGGTGGATCGAATCAGTATTTTTCAGTGGATGACATTCATTATTTACGTTCTCAAAAAAAAATACATTACGTAGAATTTGAAGTACATAATTTGTGAACACGTACAAACAAAAAAAGGAAATAAAAGCAAACAAACAGATAGGCAAACAGTCTATTATTAAATGAGTGGGTAATTGAAGAGAAAAAAAAGATTGAATGCATGAATTAATAAATAATTCATGAATAATTGAAAAAATGAATGAATTAAGAACAAATTGAATAAATAAACAAATAAATATAATTTATAAAAACAGCATCAATCAACCAAATAAATCTAAAATATTAAAAACAGGTGAATAATGGCATGAACATAATTTGCTGTTATACAGTGCGTCCCAGAAAAAACAAAACCGAGAATTATCGATGTTTTATCATAACTTAATCACATTTATAATTAATAAATGACACATATTTGGAAAGCTTAGATCCTCCTCTTGCATTTGATGCAACCCATATGATGCATATTTCACGCATGAGTGATTAGTATGAATTTGAAGAGAGGAAACCAAAAAGTCATTTGGCGGACGGTATCTGAATTTCAAGAAGAAAATCACATTTTTAGAAATTTGAGTTTCTGCCCTTTTATATGACACCTCAATCAGGAAAAATGAGCAAGGAATGACAAACGAATTCGTTTTCACTAGGTGCCTGCCGTAGTAACAAACAGAGTTGACAAAAGACTTAACTCCGTTTCGTTGACAATGGCCATGCATGAAGTCTTTCGTTTACGGCTGAATAGACGATGGTTTGATTCGAAGACATAAATATATTGTATCAGAATAGCGATTGAATGAAAAGGCACAACTTTACATGATGGTGAATTTCGATGGTTTCTGTTGGGGCATAGCGCGGGTCTAGACATTGTGGGGGCACTGATACTGTATGTATGTGGGACATGTGTGTGTGTGTGTGTGTGTGTGTATCGGGGGTGGCAATACTCGGTGGATGAAATACCAATGTGTAAAGCCATCAATTGGCGAGAGGGAGTAGAAGGGGTTCGTAACATCTTCTTTCCCCTTTCCTTCGCATCTCTTGTTTCTGCGCCCCTATGTAGGCTATGTGTTTATTGTTTGCTAATGGCTCGGTTGAAGATCAATAAAGCTCTAACTTTACATCTAATGAACCCGACATACAATATATTTCCGTTCGCAGATTCATCATACTGTGATGTTGATTTATTCATGGCTATCACTCATGGAAAGTCATAAAACTGCAAGGTTGGCAACAACTGATTTAAATTGAATTGAAAAGTATAATATCATTCAGAATCTCTTATCTTCAATAAGTCAGGAGCTTTTCGTGCATAACGATATTTAAAATTTTCCTGATTATAAATGTGGCAAAGAGAATAGAGATGATATAAATGCTGTCTTGATCATCTGTAATTCCCACTTTTTGGATAAGCTACTGATCACGTACATTCCTGCGATCTATCACTGGAAGACGCCTTCAATATTTTGGTCACTTAGAAAATAATACCAGGAGCCATCATGCTAATACGAAGTTTTAAAGCGCAAAGTCATAACAAAAAACAGATAGACATATATTTATTTGATATCGTAAAAAGTCTAATTTCAATTCGCCAACGATGGAAACAAGCACACAATCTTCTGTAGAAGCGCCAACTATAGCTTTCCTTCATCGAGTTATCGCTGCATCAGTCCTAGCGGGTTTAGCAATTATCGGCCTCTTTGGCAATACTCTTGTTATCGTCTCCGTCATCACCACGAAAAAGCTGCGTACGGTCACCAACATCTTGGTTGTCAATCTCGCTATCGCTGACATTTTGTCGTGTTCAAGCTTAACATTCCACATCGCCGGTCTCCTAAGTCAAACGGGAAGGTACCCGATTCCCGAGATCATATGTGCAATTGTGGCTGGAGTTGGAACCACCAGCATATGCTGCAGTGTATCTACCTTAGTCGCTATCGGTTTCGTCCGCTGGTATGTCATCACCAGATCTATTCGTGGTCATCAAGGTCTCAATACTCCGAAGAATATTGCGAAAGTCGTGCTGATCATCTGGATGGAATCAATTGCACTCATGATTATACCTCCTGTTCTAGGGGTCGGGACTCTCGGTTACTACAGATACTACGGCTTATGCACTTTGACCGATACAAACCCATTGGCCTCCGTTTTTGTCATATTTCAGGGCTCTGTCATCATTACTGCCCTGGCACTCACCCTGACGTTTTACGGACTGATATTGCGCCACGTTTTGCAACACAATAAGCAATTCCGAGACAAGTTTGCAGATGATAAAACTACCGGCTCAAGCTCAGCAGAGACACAAAAGAACAAGGCTTATTCATCTTCATCTCAGGATTCTCGTCCACCCATGATCAAAGCCATCAACCAAAAGGAGATCGAGATCACAAAGAATGTTTTCACGGTTGTCTGCCTCTTCATGATTTGCTTTGTAGCGCAAAGTGTGAACTTTTTAATTCCCGGTGTAAGCCTATTTACCCTCTATGGCTACGTGATCTTGATGGCGAACAGCATAGTCAATCCGATCATCTATGGTCTGAAGCATCCCAACTTTCAAGAGGCTTTCAAGAGAATCCTATGCCGTCGTCGCAGACCGCTCGAGCATGTCTCAAACTGATTACAAAAAAGTCCGATTACAGGTAGTGTTGAAAATAAGAAATTGTTACAAAATTTAGACTGGAATGTAAAAATAGATAAAATTCGAAATGTATTACTTTTCATGGCAGTATAATTGTTTTGAAAATGTTAGCGGCGTCACAAATTGTATATACCGCAACTGTTGTACCAGTACAAAAACACGTTTTACAGATATTGAACAGACTATTATTTTGTTTCTTATGGAACTCCAAAAAAGATTAAAAAATTTAACGTAAAGTAATTATAAGTGATATTGAAAATGGTGGATTGAATATGATTGATATTGCTAGTAAAATATCTTCACTTCGTTAGGCATGGATATCTCGTTTTTTTAATGATAATGGCTCTTATTGGAACAATATGTTTATGATACTGGTCCGATAAAATAGGGCCACTTTGTTAACATTTCAATTGTAACATAAAGGATATGAATTTATATGCTCTAAACATAATTAGCCAGAATTCTAGATCTTTTTGTACTTGGTCAGAACTAAAATTCATTGATATGTTTAAAGTAAGAAATATTCCAAATGAAATAATTTGGAAAAATAGTAACATTATCTTTAAGAAAAAAATATTGTTTTATCGAGAATGGTAAGAGGCCGGTTTAATATTGAAAATTCATAATTTGATTACAAATGGTATTAGGAATGACTCTACAATACTAAATACAAAAGTGAAAGCACAACAGCTCTTATTTGATTTTAAATATACAAAATTAAAGAAAGCGTTTCCACAGTGTTGGTTGGATAGATTAAGCTATGATTTTGAACAAGAATGTGATATTTCGAATATTATAGAAATAGAAACAGGGGATAAAGTGAATGTTTTTGTTATGAAAGTGAAAGATTATTATCGTTTGTTAATACGTAAAAAGTCAAGAAAACCAAATATCATTTACTTTTGGAATTCCTTTTTAGATTTGGATAGTGAATTTGTTTGGAAGGATGTATTTTTTATTTAAATTAAAGCAAATTCGTAATAATAAAGTTTAAAAAATTAATTTCAAGATGATTCATAGGCTTATTGCCTCAAAATAAAATGTATATAAATGGCAAATTGTTAATAATAATTTTATATGCAACTCTTGTGGACAAGTTGACTCAACTTTTCACTTTATGTTATATTGCAAGGATGTGACTTTGTTTTGGAAAATAATATGTAATTTGATATTTAATCTATTCCAAAAAGAAATACAATTAGACCAGAAGATAATAGTTGTAGGTAAGGATATTGGAAAAAAGAAATATTCACTTCTGAATATTATTTTAAATTATGCGCAATATGCAATATATAAATGTTACGTTAAGAAGATTGTTAATGGTTCTGTTTACTACCCACATCCTTTTTTTTTTAAATTCAAGTCGTTGCTAAGATTATTTTTGTGTTAACAAAGAAAATAATACTAAGCTGAAAGAATTGTTGAATATACTTTAATTGTTAGCCTATGTGATGTTTCACTCAATCATTGAGTTATTAATGTAAATATGTATTGCTATTATGAAAATAAAAACCTCGCTTGAGAATAAGAGGAAAAAAATAGTGTTTGTAAAGGTCTTTTCTTATTTGGTACGTCGTTTAGTATTTAAAAAAGGCTTAAATCATTTTATCGATTACTCTTAGCCTTTAACCATTAGTGATATACTCACAACCAACAAAAATCTTCTAAGAAATACCACTCTTTTAGATCAAAATTGTACGGGAGTTGTACCTTCATAGGTATTTGGGGAATATTAGGAAGATATTTTTTCTTTTTTTGCAATTCCTTCAACTTTAACCAACATTGGTGCTATATGTAACAAATGATAAGTTTACCTAATTATTGTGTATAAGATTTGATTATTAATTTATTTAGTCATTTATTAATTATTTATTCACTTTTTCATTGATTCATATATCTTCTATCTATTTATTTTATTCATGTACTTATTTCCTAAAAACGTATTTTGAGAGAACAACAAAATTGGGAGAGGAATGGTTTATAATGTGGTCTTGCAAGACATAAACAATGTACAGTAACGACTTATAATAATTGCGGAACCAATGCTAGTAACAGAAAGTTTGTATATTCACAATAAACAATTACAAATAAAAATGTACAATTGAATAGTTAGTACTTACGGTCAGAAATTCTAATACGAATGATAATCAAAGTACAAGGCGATGATTACAGATATCATTAAATTTATCATCCTATGAGAAAAAATATCAGAATAGTGTTGGATAATGCGAATTTGAATTTTGGTTTCTTAAACATATACTTTATAGTTGAATTATCCAAGGAAAGCGCATCTTGAATGTTATCACATAATGAATTCCAGTCAATGGCTCAGGCGTCTTGAAAGAATGACTGTGGTGTTTAGTTTTGAGGGAATCACATTCAGAGAATTAGCAATGCTTAATTGGATCCAGATCTATCAAAATACCCATTTTCTGTCACTTAGAAGGATTTTTTTTAATCAACGCGATATGTGCGCTCACAAGAAGGCGCGGTGCATTTTTCCCTGTTCAATTAATGGTCAGTGTTTATATTTTTCTTAAAGTCGGATGAGTTGACTTTTACTTATCGTTGTTTCGTTGATTACATTTATTTGGAGATATTATTAAAAAATAACATGCACATTGCCGCGAATGACACAGATAATTACGGCAGGGTGAACTTAAACATTCAGATACATCGGTTTTTAATCAAGGATAATATGATGGGGGCGAGGAGACTTCCTTGTGGAACCCTATAACTGTTAACATGACTGATGCCTTCACACATGGTATACAATATGATTATTTTTCCTCTAGAGCATATTGACTTGTGTGTTTGTTTTTTTGATGCGCTTCAGTCCCGTTATCATACTATTTCGATTTTGGCGATCGATTATTAAACACTTTAGGACAAATTACATGAAATTTATTGAATTTTCTTTTTTCACAATAGGAACGACCGAACATTATCGATTAAATGCAATAAAAAGATTTGTCATGTACACGCAAAAAACTGAGGTGCTAAATGTTGGGTGCTGAGTGAGATTCTGCACTTGAAGTGCCAAAATCAGCACTTGAAGTGCCAAAATCAGCACTTGACGGGTTAACTTTAACAAGGAAACCGAAACGTGCTGAATATTTGAGTGCTGAAAACGAGTGCTATAATATGCAGCACTTAACATGAGTGCTGACTGCATAACCTGATCTGATTGGTCGGTTAGTATAATAGCTGTTACCTTGTGAATATTTGTTTTTGAATCAAATTCAGCTAAGAGATTCTTACATTCTTCATTCTCCAGGTCAATACCCAAGGCCTCAAAAGTCTGAATAACTTTGCTCCTTAAACTGTCAACAACATCAGTATTCAAAGCTGTTGCAGCAGATAACACTCTGTTTGTCATAGCATGGGTCATGTTGGTGTTTGATAAAAGAGAACCAATGAAAAATGCAGCTGGTCTCACTATGAACATGACAGACAATGAAAGCGGACAAAATATACAGTTCCTCAGGTAGACAAAGGAACATCCCTTGACTGCTATTATGTAAAATGTGTAGAACAGGTGAATATGCATGTGACACCTGTTCTACACATTTTTACATAATAGCAGTGAAGGGATGTTCCTTTGTCTACCTAAGGAACTGTATATTTTGTCCGCTTTCATTGTCTGTCATATTCATAGTGTCTTGTACTGTCATTATGCATTGCTCCATCTTGTTCTTGTAGTAGGCCTATCCTATCATCATCATCATCATCAAATGCATCATCTGCTGCAGGATTATGCACTTCACCAACAGCAACACCCAAATCAGCATCAACTAGACCCTCCATACCCTGTACAACTTCAGGTTCAGGTTCTTCTTGTGGATGTTGGTTTAATAAATGTTTCCTGTAAGAGTTGAAAGTGGTAAATGACGAAGGACATCCACCTTGACCACATACCAAATGTAGATGGGGCATGTCAAACAACGCATGAGTTAGCACTTGCACAAGGGCTATTCTGCTAGCACCCAAAAGAGAGCAAAACTTGGCACTTTAAGTGCACAACAGTCAGCTCCTTTGGGTGCTAGCAAAGTAGCCCGGGTGCAAGTGCTAAATCAGCACTTCGAGTGCAGTCACTATGCGAGCTCCTAAAAAGTGCTAAAATTGAATCTTTAAGTGCTAAATCAGTCAGCTCCTTTGGGTGCTAGCAAAGTAGCCCGGGTGCAAGTGCTAAATCAGCACTTCGAGTGCAGTCACTATGCGAGCTCCTAAAAAGTGCTAAAATTGAATCTTTAAGTGCTAAATCAGTCAGCTCCTTTGGGTGCTAGCAAAGTAGCCCGGGTGCAAGTGCTAAATCAGCACTTCGAGTGCAGTCACTATGCGAGCTCCTAAAAAGTGCTAAAATTGAATCTTTAAGTGCTAAATCAGTCAGCTCCTTTGGGTGCTAGCAAAGTAGCCCGGGTGCAAGTGCTAAATCAGCACTTCGAGTGCAGTCACTATGCGAGCTCCTAAAAAGTGCTAAAATTGAATCTTTAAGTGCTAAATTTAGCACTTTTTTTTTTTGAGTGTAAGGGAGAATTATGATTTTCAGTGCTGTCAGTGATTGTGGATGACAAGTATTGTTAAGTCTGACTAACATCTAATTAGGATTTTCAGTGGATGACAATTATTATTTACGTTCTCATAAATAATAGTCGAGGAATAATTTTAATTCGCCTCGTAGCTTCGTACCTCATCTGTATCATCATCACAGCGAATCGGATGGGAGAAGAAGTCGATGCACGAGGGCATATCTTAATTATTCCTCATAATTATTTCAGTTTTCTGAAAAATATGACCGCCTGGTGACATTATTTTTTTTCTTCAGTTTATCGATAATGGTAGGTCGTTGTTCCTAGTCACAATATTAACATACATACAAATTTCTTTTACTCTGTCAGAAATTGTTCAATTTTTTATATTTTTAGATGCATCTTCATTTACGTTTTTGCATATATTTGTCACTATGAAGGTTCACAAAGTGGAAGTTATGAAATAAGTCCATGACATGACATCACAGTATAACCTTTGACAATGAAAATTAATCTTGTTAAGCAAATTTCTAAATGCCTATATATTGGACTTTGGTCCGGATACATATACTAAACTCTTTGCAGCTTACTCGTTCAAGAACTTCCAATGCGGGTAAAAAAGGAAAATAATAGGAATTCGTTTCTTGAGTGACATTGACAATGACAATGTCACTTATTCTTCTGTCACTCATAATCAGGGTATTGGCGAAAACAATCACATATGTACAAATAACAGATATTATTGTAAACAAGCAAAAATTACATAGTATTCGAAGTACACCATTTGTGAACATGTACAAACAAAAACGGGAAAAAAAGCAAACAGACAAATAGGCAAACAGTCTGTATTCAAATGATTGGGTATTTGAACAAAAAAATGATTGAATGAATGATCAAACAATGATAATAATAATAGCTAGTTCTTATATAGCGCTTTTCAAGACCGAAGGCCCTCTCAAAGCGCCTTACAGATATATGAATATATTATTACCCCGGTCATCGGATTCAGCCTTACCCGCACACAATGTATGCACATTCTCCACTCCCTTTGTACAAGCGCACGCTTGCTAATCTAAGCACATTAGCTTTCGCATTCTACCGGGTACCCATTTAACACCTGGGTGGAGAGTGGCAAATGTAGATCAATGTCTTGCCAAAGGACATTAGTGCCGCGGTGGGACTTGAATCACGGACCTTGTGATCCACAGTCCGGTGACATATCCACTCGTCCACGACACAATAAAATGATTCACATATATGTTTGTACAAGCTAAGTGAGTGAGCGAATTAAGATCTTCGCGAAAATATTTTAAAGGGATAGTGGAGTTCTGTTGCAGAGGGCGCTACACAATTTGTTTTGTTTTGTGTGTGAGATAATAAAACAATGAGTTTCAAAATCTTTGTTTGATCAAAATCGGTTCAGAGACGGCTTAAATATCCATAAATATAACGATTTCGAATACTTGTGTACCACCACAAATATTCAATAATTTGAAAAAGCCGTCGAAAAAAACGAAATAGCGCCTTTTACGTCGTATTTAAGTCAATGCTGATGTTGGCTTTATGTTGTTGACTTTTTCGTATTGTTTATATTACTCACAACCACCCGGCCCATGTATTGTTTTTTTTAAAGTAATTAATCAATTAACGGTTACCGTATTGGTATGATCGTATTGGCTACATTTCACACATTTGGGGGTCTAAAATTACCTTCATATCAATTGTAGGTCCTAAAAGGGCATTAGAAACGTCATAGATAAGAATAAGAGCAACAACCATGCACTTTGAAGTCATTTGCGGTCTGAAAACAGAACTCAACTATCACTTTTAACAGTGAAAAAGAAGATTTTATCAAAAAAATTGTTTCGAATATTGTGTTTGTAAATGTTTAATGTTTAATGTAATGTTTAATGTAATGTTTAATAAAACCACAGCATTCGGCACGTTATGTAGATTAAAAGATAATAACCAGATTTGGATAAAAATGTGTTCACAACACATGTTTGTGAGGGCAGTGGCACCAGTCTCTGAAACGTTCACCATCAAAGCAGTTTTAGCATGTATGATACTAAACGATACAAATTAATATATGACGTAATGGATTCGGTGCCGAATTTAGGTAGACAAATGTGCAATAAAAAAGATACAAAATTAAGGGTTTACAATTATATTTTAAAAGTCAACTTTCGTTTTAATTTACAAGGATAATCGATTTTCTTGAACTGCTCCTTATATTTATGAAAAAGATAATAAAATGCACTAATGCACACACCTGAAATGATATGTTTATAGGCCTATGAACAAACTTTTTCTTTCAAATTTATTTTAAAATATCTCCTTTTAACGTTTTTAATTTGACAAAGGACATTTAGAAAAGGATGAATAATGCATTATCTGAGGTGTGTTTGCCGTCGATAGTCTTTCGATTGAGTTTTAAGTATTTGCCGTTTCTCTAGCAAGCAAACTAATTAATATTTTCAAGGAGGAAGGAAATGTCACGAAGAAAGTAATGCTCATCATCTTTTTTTATGATTTGATAAACATAATTAATTATATATTGGCCTTTACAGAGCTCAGCTGGGTATTTGGTGAAGCCCTCGCGAGGCTACTCATAACTGTTCATGTCAACCATTAAAACAAGACATGCTCATAGTCACGGTGAGTTAAGGACAAAGAGACAATGACACAGCGAAATAGGAAGAGATATAGCCAAGGTAAAACAATAGAGATTTACTTTGAATACAGGGGTCGATGGATAGAGATTGATAGACAGAGGTAGAGAAATGGAAAGAAAGAAAGAGAGACAGGGGAGAGACAGAGAGAGATATTCATATAAATAGATAATATAAAGAAAAATAGAAAATGCTTGGCTGGTTTTACGTCATATAGCGAAATAAATTTAGCTTTCTTCGATGCACATAGTCTTTTTTGACATGCACACTCCGGTAATTGAATGATCATTATCTCTCTTGAAAGTTATTTCAAACCATATGCAATGATAACTGATAACAATGGTATCTTAAATTATTCAGTGACGGGGATTTATTCGTGTTTTATGGCTATTAAAATTCAATAAGTTCACAAAGCAAAGGAGAGAGGTCTGGAAACTTCGTCCGTTGCAAATAGAATCGGAAGCGATTAAAAGCAAAATTTCAAGGTACAACCATTCAACTACAATTTTTTTCTCGTAGTTCTGACAGCAGAATTGACAACAGACTTAACTTCGTTTCGTTGACAATCAACCATGCATGAAGTCTTTCGTCTACGGCTGATTGTCAAAGAAACGGAGTTAAGTCTTTTGTCAACTCTGTTCGTTGCAACGGCAGGCAGCCAGAGAAAAATAATTCGTTTGATGAAATAATGGAAATGCAAGCACTACTTTAAACAAACAGAACATTTTCATTCCTTGCTCATTTTTCCTGATTGAGGTGTCATATGAAAGGGCAGAAACTAATCTTTTTAGAAATGTGATTTTCTCCTTGAAATTCAGATACCGTCCGCCAAATGACTTTTTGGTTTCCTCTCTTCAAATTCATTTGACTCACTCGTGCGTGAAATATGCATCATATGAGTTGCATTAAATGAAAAAGGAGAATGTAAGTTTTCCAAATATGTGTGATTTATCAATTATATTGTGAAATGATTATTATATAATGTGATTAAGTTATGATAAAACATCGATAATTCTCGGTTTCGTTTTTTCTGGGACGCACTGTATATGGAAACAGAGGTGTATGTAGTACCTTCCATCATCGAGCCATTGTTGCATTTATATTAATCGTGTTCGCACTGATTCTTTTCTTTAGCGGCCTCGTCATCCTTTCTGTGATCATCACCAAGAACTTCGTACGATCACCAACATCTCGCTTTCGCTGATTTCATGTTGTGTGCCTGCCTACTATTTGTGAGTCTATGTCTCCTCAGTCGAACTGGAAGGTATACATGGTCCCCAAGATCATCTGCGGAAATGCGGCAGGGGTGGGATACACCTCCGTGTGATTCAGTGCTGTGACCCTTGCCATCATCTCCTGCGGCCGTCAAGGCCGTCAAGGCATCTACTCCGAAAAGTATCGCCACATATTATTTTATGGTCATTCTCCGAATTGGGACTCGAGGGTACTCCAGGCACTACGGAATGTGTTCTTTAAAAGACACAAACCCTCTGACTTGTTATTACTTGATTTTTCAAGTTCTATAGCCATTGCCCTATGTCTAATCTTCACATTTTACTGTCTAATTCTGCGTCATGATTTGTATCACAACAGGAAGTTACGAGACAGGTTTGACGATAATAAATTCACCTCTTCAAGCTCGATTTCGGCACAAAAGAGTAATAATTCATCCGCACGCAGCTTCCGGTTCTCGTCCACCCATAATCAAAGCCATTAACCAAAAGGAGATAAAGATTAACAAGAATCTCTTCACGGTTGTCTGTGTCTTTATGTGCTGTTTAATCGCCAGCAGCATGAATATCATCATGCCCGGTGACAGTTTGTCGACCCCGTATACCGCAATGATTCGTACTGCCATCAGCGTAGTAGGTCCGATCATTTATGCTCTAAACACCCCCAACTTTCAAGAGGTCTTCATTTGCTGTCGTCGCGAACCACAACAGCAACACCTTGATTTTGTCCGGATGTCAGGAGCGCGTCTCATTTGTTCGTACCACAGCCAGCCCAGATTCCAGTAGGAACTCATTTTCATACATAACAAGCTACGAAAGCTTGCAAAGAGGTCACAAACGATTAGACTTTGATTATGTATTGCTTTGCCTCACTCTTTAAAAAGGCACAAAACCTGAGTCAATAACGTAAACAAAATACATTGTTATGTATTAATTATTAAATAGTAGAAAACAAACAATTTTTGGTGGCCAATTTGATGAGAAAAAGCTGATTCATATTGACCTTTACACAACTCTGAAACGCTTTGGGTTGATATTTGGCCGATTAAAAAAAAAATATATATATTTTTTCCCTTTTTTTTTCCATACAAAATTAAAAGATCATTGGGATGTCAAGCATTTAAACAAACGAAGTAAATGAAACACTTTTATATGGTAAAAGACTAGTTTGTTATCATCTTTTTTGGCATATGTAAAATGAATAACAAGACCAACACAGAAAGTATTTTTGGCTTTAAAATACAGCACCTTTTAAAATGAGTTTTAGAATGCTCAGAACCTGATTTGAATGAACGGCATTTTGACATTTGGCAAGTTAATAAATACAGAATTACGTACTGAAAAGACTAAACTAAAATTGATGTAGGCAAATGCTCATGTACCCTTTACAGCTCAGTTTATGTTTGTTAATACCAAAGACAAAAAAAGCCAGTCAGTCACTCAATAGTGTCTGACGATGGAGTTTAGCAAGTAAACGGGTTTCCTTGCATAATTTTAATAAAAGGACACTGCTAACGTTTAAATTTCAAAGATAGGACATACATGACATATTCAAAATTCCTGCAAACTTCTACAGAATGTGATGTTGGCTGCAAAAGGGACGTACTATAGTATGTCCCATTTGTAGTCCAACAAATTAAAAGGTTAAATTTTAAAGGCATTTGAAAGATAATACTAATTTAGAACTTCCATCAAAAGCAAAAGGGCCTGGAAAAGTATTTTTGTGGGAAAGCTACGACCGTTGGCAGTCGAATCGAGTTTAGCGAGCGCGCTCGTTTAATCAAATAGTCTGATTTTCATACACCTGTACCGAATGGTCGTACGTTTTATGCTGCGCAAAGATTCAATCAGCTTCATTTCGGCCATTACAAGAAGTGAGTAATTGGTGTGGACAAATGCTCATGTACCCTTTACAGCTCATTTCATGTATGTTATTACCAAAGAAAAAAAGAAGTCAGTCAATCACAGAATAGTGTCTTACAGTGAAGTCTAGAAAGTAAACGGGTTTCCTTTCCTTGCATAATTTCAATACTAGGACATTGCTAACGCTTACATTTCACAGATAGGACATACGAGACATATTCAAAATTCCTGCAAACTTCTACAGAATGTGATGTTTGCAGCAAAAGGGGTACACTACCTTTAACAATTTAAATGAAATTCAGATGAAAAGAACGCAGTTTAAACATGACAGTAATAGAACCCGATCCATGCTATCGGACGAGATTTTCTGAATTTAATACAAGGTCTTTTCAGTTGGGTTCCATAGTCGTAATATGCAGATGCGGTAAAAAAAAAAAATATATATATAAATATTTAAAAAAAGAGGAAAATTACTAAACGAACATTTTCAAATCAAATGATAGAATCGTCTGAATAGGCGCACACATCATCATGAAACTTATTGTAATCATTTTATAAACTTAACTTCGAATGCTGGGGTTCGCTTGCCTCCTATCAAGGGTATCCAAGTTCAAGTTCAAGTTTATTCAAACCAAATCAAACATAAACAATGGAACAAGATATAACAGCAAGGAACACAAGAATGGTAGGTTTGGGACCCCAGTGAAGCTCAGCTTGTGAATGAACCCTTATCGAACCCTTACCCTTATCGAACCCTTTAATATGGACAATTTTGCCCTATTCTCTCGTATAAGTCTTACAACACTTTGAATTAAAATGGATATGTTATATGATAGAACTAGAAGGTAAGCCTTGAGTTAAGTCAATTATAAGTCCTTAAGAAATTGAATTTGACACTTTTTTGGTTTAAATAAGGGAAATCTTTACAGGGCATAATTAGTATTCCAACACGTCTAGGAAAAGCAATCAGAAGTGCCGATATATTTTATAAACATACAATTGTCGAAATTCATTGGATTGGCAATAAATTGTCTTTTTTGTGTATTTCCCTTTTTAATATATCTCGTCAATCATTGACTTCTAAATTAGGAAGAATAATACCCGGTTGGGATAGCGAAAAATAAAATTGTATTGGAACGTGTTGAGTATGTCAGACATAGGGGTCCAGATGTATGGAATTCTCTTTCTAATAATTTTCGAAATATAAAATCACCAAACTCCTTTAAAAGAGCACTCAAATCAGACAAATGTAATATCATTTCACAGATGTAAAATATTACTTAGATAATAATTTATATATCAGTTTTCATTATATCGAACATTAATATTTACTTGACTTAACAATATACTTCTGTTTTTCTTCTATTTTGTCTTGTTCTTTGTAAATAGTGTAAATAGTTCACAACCCTTTGGGGATTTTATTTGTTATATATCATATATTTCAAAGGTGTTGTAACGATTCAAGCTCTATTTGCTTATGTTTCATCACCTTTGTGTGTTCATTCTTTAAACTGTATAATAGTTGCAACTTGTCTTAGATAAAACATTGTTATATTCTTTTTCATGTGAAGTCAATTAAAATGGATTGTAAAAATTAAAAATGATTTGTCATATTATATTCCGTTTCATGTGATGTTAACTCCAATGAATTGTGAAATTGTGAACATGTATGAATAAATAAATAAATAAATAAAATGTCGTCATTTTGTTCCACTTCTTTCAGAAGGTAAAGAGTGTCACTGAGATTTGCTGATGTTTCGTCAATCTTATATACAGTGGTGCACAGAAAACACTGAATACACAGTTTGTCGTTTGTCTGATACTTGGCCACTCCACGAGGGAATTAAAATCCTTGGCCTGGGATGTAAATTATTTTTCACTTCCCTTTTCTATATTCAATCAAAAGAGGAAATGCTGTCACATGAAATTAGACTGTTAGTAACTATATTAGTCTGATAACTTCTATTAGTACACTGGCATTACGTAAACACGATAAATATCAATGAAATTGGCTTTTTAACTTAATATACATTTATAATTATTACCATGTAGCTTTTAAAAAGTTGTTATAGAAATAAATAAGTTATCAGCTGAAATCAAACGAATCCGACGAAAGATTTTATCTTTATATACTAATTTATTTATTTTCAGTTTTGGGGCTCACAACAACCGTAAATAGACTTTGACCTCGCTTTCACTATCTTGTTATCAAGTCCTTTTCTTCTGGTCATGAGCGCAGAATATTAGAAGTTGGAATACTTATCAAGAATTTTTATGGCTCTCCTGTTAAAGATCACGAGCCTGATAGTCAATATAACGAAATCCGAAAAATGCAAGAGAGCCATCTATCGATGAAATATAAAATATACAATGAATTTCTTTTAAACAGACTTGCTTAGAGCTACCGTCATCAACGTGAAAACACTTGATAACTAAATTTTGCAAAATTATTCCTTACACTGCTTGAAATGCCAAAAAGAGTGTAGGCTAAATTCAAATCCATTGTTCAGTGCGTACAAGGAGATGATTGCCGCCTTAGTATTTTCTATTATTTCTGAGAGCGTTTCGTAAAGGCATGTACTGCGGGAATTGTATTTAAAAGGCAGATATTGCGACCTGTGTTTATTTATGCTGCCCACATGTATAAATGAATATCCCACGCATTTAGCGTGTTAGGTGGACATACATCATAGCCTCCTAAACAAAGTGTCTTAAGAGGAGAATAAACCCAACAGTATTGCCAAATAATTGTATACCATGGATACACCATGGATACGTCACAATCCACTGACCAAATGGCCAGTCTGAAATTAAAATAGACTATATTTTTAACTCATTTATAGCATTCGTTTATTTTGTTTGTCTCTTTGTCCCTTTTTCTCGCTTTCACTCAAATGAACTCATTCCAATGGTTAGTAAGTGCTAAGGCAATAGAAACCATACAAATCTCATCATTTATGGTCGTAATGTGCGATGCCATAGTTATTTAACTCTCTGAAATATTTCTTTTTTCTTAATTTTATTAGGGCGTAAACGAATAATACTTGACAATGCGCTCAAGAGGTCCTGGGGTTGGTTATTATTTTTCTTTCTATTTAATCATCTATCGTTTACTTGTTCTAACATTTTAGAGAGACACCGGGCATCAATCAGCATCCCCAGTTTAAAGGCGGCTGCCACGTGTTTGCACTAATTTATGTTTGTGTTCAGTTTTATCCGACAAACCTACCGGAATGTTCCTTCCACAAAAGTAATTTATTTAAAAACAATTGGAAGGGGGATTGTTTAGCAATGATGTGTAAACAATATTTTGTGTGCTTAAAGTATATCAGTTGGGTTTATTATTCCGAGAAAGATTTTTATGTATAGACAAGACATGCGGCAAATCTCCTACTTTAAAAAAAAAACACCCTAGAACGGATTGATTCCCAAAATGCCTTCACTTCCAAGTATCTCTTATTTCGAACATGAAATGGCCACTCTTTGTGAAGAAGACTAAAATAAGTAAATATTAAATAAGGGGGGCAAGAGCTGGTTGTGCCGTCTAAATCCGTTCCTGTACAAAAAAAAAGGAATACTCAATTCATGAAATCATACGCACATACCTTTTCCCTGTAATTTATATTCGATTCAATTCAACTTCAATTGCATTCCATTTGAAAATGTGATTGATACAACATGATTATACAGAGAAAGGTAAACGAATTCTGAGCACGGGTGCTTTAGTTGATTAATACATTATAACATAATAAAATCCAATAATTATACCACGTTAAAAAATGATAATAAAAATAGAAATATGTCAATGCATTAGCTGAGAGTCGAAAAACAGATACAGAAGGAAACCTATCAGGAAATATATAAATAAGCCCCCAACCTTTCACACTCATGTAACAATGCAACATCGACTCTCTTCTCCCTCCCCTTCCCTTAAATCAGGAAGTGCGCATGCGCCCCTCACACATACGCACCTTAACACACACCCCACACCACTTTTAGCCAAATTCCGCTCGAAAAACATTCTCCATACTAAATGTAGTTTTGAAATATTCATAAATTGTTTTATTTGTTATTTATGATATTTCACCTTCTACCTTGAGAATTCTTTTTTTAATCAAAGAAAGAGTTAATTCCTCTCCGGTTGGTTATTTGGACAAAAAAATAACATAATACCTTTGCAAAGTTGTTTCAGTGAAAACGACATTGACATTTGCCAACATTTGAGCGGAAGAAGCAACAATATATAGACAAGCTGAATTAACGATATTGAAATGACTTTAATGTTATTTTCCATCAAAAAGAGGGGGAGGGGCTTGAACTGGATAATGTTTTCCTTTAAAAAATAATTCTTTGATTTCTTATTCGTAGGTTTTCTTTACTTCAAAAACTGACATATAACCATTAGAAGGATGGATACAAAGGGCCTTCACATTATTGGCTTCCAGTAAATACCACGACTATTCATCAAATTGCTATTCGCCTCGGAGATCGTGTATAGTCAAGAATCTATTTGGGTATCTGGTATTTGTCATTTGTCATAAAAATCAAAAAACATTTAGTGAATATTCTGTTTTTCCCAATGAATGGTGAGAGCTCCATTATTGTTGTATTCAGTAATCAAGATGAGCATAAAGATTATAATTGAGGGGAGACGAAGAGAGGCAGATTGGAAAGCTCTAGAGATGAATTTTTCGAGGTGAACTGATTGCTTCTATTATTACGAGCAAAGGAATATATTTCTAAGGGTGCGTTCATACCAGATTATATATGTTACCCTGTTCCAACCATTAACAATTTCTTTGTTTCAAAAGAGCAACGTCTCTTCCAGTAGAGCGACTTTGACATAGGACAAACGGATCGGGTTTTCATAAAGAAGTGTACTACTCATCGGTCAGCTATTAGAAATGGGAAAAGACACGAGGTATTGAAGTCTGTGTCCAAGAGTGTGTATATACCAGCTTATATAATTGTGATATAATTCTATTCCGAAAATTAAAAGAGTTTTCTAACAGAGTAAAGTCACTTTCTAATGTAACGCACTATAAAACTTAAAAGAAAAAGATCGTCTTCTCAATAGCCATGTTATTAATGTTATTTGATGGTATATCGATTTTAAATCTTTCTCCGTCGCAGCCTAGACTTAATTGTACAAATGTTTTACAAATAAACACCAAATCCATATTTAAATACAAAACATCACTCTAGCGAACATATAAGGGGGAAGGGGAATGATAAGTGATTCGGCATGGTATATAAATGTGATCCATAATTAACATAATTTATAATATAATCAAATTTGCTAACTTTTCTTTAGAAGGGAAAGAAAGTAGAAAACGCAAAAGTAAAATTCATTGAGAAAAAAAAGGAAACAGATATATGTGTCTAGATATAAAAAGAAATATAAGGAAAATAATAGAGGGGGAGGGAGAAAAAAGGAAAAGTTGTATAGAATTTGATTGAGATTGAGAAAATTAGAGGAGGAGAGGGAGGAGAAAGGAAGAGTAAGAGAGAAAGAAGGAAAGAGAGAGAAGGAGAGAAAGATAACGAGGAGAAAGAGAGGGAGGAGAAAGGAAGAGTTGCATAAGAGAAAGAGAGAGAGAGAGAGAGAGTGAGAAAGAAAGAGCCGGGGCGGAAGAAGAAAGGAAGAGTTGTATAAGAGATTGTATAAGAGAGAAAGGGGTGAGAGAGAGAGTGAAAGATAGAGGAAAGAGAGGGAGGAGAAGGAAGAGTTGTATAAGAGAAAGAGACAAAGGAATAGTTGTGTAAGAGAAAGAGAGAAAGGGAGAGAGAGAGAGAGAGAGAGAGAGAGAGGAGAGGGAGGAGAAAGGAAGAGTTGTATAAGAGAAAGAGAGAGAAGGAGTGAGAAAGAGAGAGAAAGGGAGAGAGAGAAAGAGAGAGAGAGAGGGGAGATAGAGAGGGAAAGAGGGAGGAGAAAGGACGAGTTGTATAAGAGAAAGGGACAAAGGAATAGTTGTATAAGAGAAAGAGGGAAAGGGAGAGAGAGAGAGAGAGTGAGAGGGGAGATAGAGGGGGGGGGGAGGGAGGAGAAAGGAAGAGTTGTATTAGAGAAAGAGAGAAAAAGAAAGAGGGGAGAGGATGGAGAAGGGAAGATTTGCATAAGAGAAAGAGTCAAAAGGAGAGAGAGAGAGAAAGGTAGAGAGAGGAGAAAGGAAGAGTTGTATAAGATAAAGAGACAAAAGAAGAGTTGTATAAAAGAAAGAGAGAAAGGGAGAGAGAGAGAAAGAGAGAGATGAAGATAGAGGGGGAAGAAGGATGACAGAGAGGGAAAACTAAATGAAGAGACTAGTACAGACAATAATAGACACACAGTCATGGTATACGTCAATATACATTTAGCAACCTATCAAGGTATGAGCAGGGAGATGAGATTGGGCTCTGTCCATACCGTTCTTTTCTCCATCTGATCTGGGTATATAGGGAGTAACTCTTCTGAGTGACCGTATTTGTGTAACATGCGCAGACGGGTTTTATGTTAAAATCATTTTCGAATAAAAGGAGTATCTGCTTCCAGATGAGAAATTGCCACTTCAAGCAAATGACTTTTCTTACTTAAGTACCTTCACGTTTTATATTTCAGTATGAAATATTTTGTCATGTATTAAAAAACACAAAAAAGGATATTGATGATGAATCCCACAGGCACTACGCATTTTGTTTTCTGAAAGGCCAACCTCGATCCGAAAATAACTTGATTTCAACAAAAACAGAAAGACCAGATGAAAAGAGGAATGTTTAAGGAAATCAGATTAGTTATGAGAAAGTTATATTTCTTTGATTGTACAAAATTCTCTCACTACCACTTTTATTGTAGATTTTTAATATAAATGTCCATGTTATCCCTAAGCAAATGTTATTCAGTTACTTCCCCGAGCAGGCGCGTACGCAGGATTTTGTCAAGGGGGGGGGGGGGTTTAACATTTATAAATCGGGCCGAAAATTTCGCAACGACTCAGCCAGCCGCTGAATAAGCGGGGGGGGGGGGGGGGGACACTTTTTTTTTTTTTTTTGGTCTCGAAATTTGAAAATTTGACATTTTGCTCCGTTGAGGGGGGGGGGGGGGTAAGGTCACCTTTTTTAGGTCAGCCATGGGGATAAAAAAAAAATATTTTATTTTTATTTTAAATAATTAAAAAAAAAAAATAATAATAAAATCCAAAGGTTTTTTTTTTAGGGGGGTTATGGGGGGGGGGGGGTTACACACATACAAATACCAAAGGGGGGGGGGGGGGGGTTAACCCCCCAAACCCTCCCCCCCCCCTGTGTACGCGCCTGTCCCCGAGTAATACTGATCTAGGCTATATATCATCATGCTTATTACATTTATGTAAGACTTCCTATCATTAATGTCTCACAATTTTCTTTATTATTTTTATTGATTTATTTTTATTACAATTATTATTATCATTTAATTTTGCATATATATATATATATATATATGTATACAAAATATCAAACTGTTCCTTTTATAGGATATGTGATGAGGCGAAATTATTGTATACTCTGCTGTTTGTTTGATTCAATTACAAATGATTTAAACACATGTAAAACAAAAAACATTATAATAGTTATAACACTGGCAAACGCACTTCTGTTGATTCTTCTCACACCGCACAATACCTCATTTGGGCCCGGCTTACCTCGAATCATC
The DNA here is from genome assembly GCA_035222895.1 of Strongylocentrotus droebachiensis. NCBI lineage: Eukaryota > Metazoa > Echinodermata > Echinoidea > Camarodonta > Strongylocentrotidae > Strongylocentrotus > Strongylocentrotus droebachiensis. Next base: position 27,461 of record JAVYIG010007118.1, read on the forward strand.
AGGTCATCGCGCCCGGGGTTGGTTGGTCGCGTTACCCGACCTTTCGTGTCTCATTAGATATTCACGAAATGGCGGAGGTAATGTTTGTGAGATACCCCGCTGATCTACAAATTGTCTAGTCCAATTCACCCTACACTTTGTGAAAACACTAAGGCAAATCTACGAAAGGTCGCGTGATCTTCCGCTTTCGTTTCATAAAAGGTCTTGTAACGCGACCACCCGACCGGACGCAATGAGCCGATTATTCGATGTCAGCTTATGGCCAAAATGAGATGTTTCTGTAACTAAAGGCATGCAATCACCTTTAAAAATAACAAATGAAATATTGCATGTTTGTGGCATATATGTACTTGCATATGCAGTTGCCAGACCTTTAGAATCTTTGCATTTGTATTATGAAGATGAAAAGGATATTACAAAATAAAAGGGAGAAAAAGAAAAAGATGAAGGAAATAAATTTTAAAAAAATGAAGTACTCTGACTTTGAAAATTGTGCAACTCATACATATTCTTTGTGTTTGATTCTGAATCAGGATTGAATTAAACGACATATCTTGCGGATGAATGTTCAATATCACAGCTTCCTTTCATAACATGTAAACCTCTGTAATAAAAAATACAGCCTCGTCTTAAGTGTTGTGTATACAGTAGTATGGATCGGTGGAAGGAATGATTTGTCTACATGATTACATCAGTCAAAAAACTCTGACCGCTAATTGGTTCACTGTACCGTGATCAATTTGCTTCGTTAATATCAATCTCGAAAGGTCATTTCAAACGAGAAAATTGGAACTAGTGGATCTGTAGTTTAGCGAAAAGTAGGGAACCAATCATAATCTAAGGTTATTAAAACTTCTAAATCTTCCGAAAACAAAACAAAATAGCTTCAAAGAGTTCAAAGGAATCTAAGAGCTGGGATAAAACTGAAAAACGCCTACGCGTGAAAAAACTGCCCGCATATCCGAATCGCCAATTGGCTTACTTAAAGCTGTTCGTATTGGAGATCATGTGACACATGAACTTTGTTGCTCTCTCAATGCAAAACGATTCTCGTTTAGATATTTATAAACGATCCGATCTTGGGCCTTTTCTCATTAAGTTTTAAGAGCAATTCGTCTCATTCAGATGAGCACAATTTCATTTACAACGTAAATAAGCTTGATTTCCATTACCTAACGATGGAGGCAACCGAAGGAACCACCACAGAAATAGCTACGATAGCGTTCTATCATCGAGTGATTGTAGCATCCATCCTGATAAGAGCATCGATTATTGGTCTTTTTGGCAACACTCTCGTGATCATCTCCGTCCTTATTACCAAGAAGCTTCGTACGATCACCAACATCTTGGTCGTCAATCTCGCCATCGCTGATTTCTTGACGTGCGCCTGCTTGCCATTTCAGGTCATAGGTTTCTTAAGTCAGACGGGAAGCTATTTCCTCCCTGAGGGCGTTTGCGCTACTGTTGCAGCTGTGCTTCACACCTGCCTGGTGTGTAGCGCTTCGACCCTTGTCGTCATCGGATTCATCCGAAGGTACGTCATTACCAGATCTATCCGCGGCCATCAAGGTTTCCATACCCCGAAGAAAATCGCCACAGTGGCTGTGTTCATCTGGATAGAGTCAGCTGCGTTCATGGTCTTACCCTCTGTTCTAGGAATCGAGAGACTAGGTTATTCCTCATTCTACGGCATGTGTGCTTTCATTGGTTATACCAGAATGGCCCTGTTTTATGTCGCATGTCAAGGCATTTTCATCGCCACCATCCTAATGCTTACCCTGATATTATACGGTCTGATTCTGCGCCATGTTTTGCGACACAATAAGCAATTTCGTGGCAAGATTGCGGTCGACAAAGATACCTCTGCAAGCTCAACAGAGGGGCATCAGAACAAGGCTTCTACATCTGATTCTCCTCTACCGATGATCAAGGCCATCAACCAAAAGGAGATCGAGATCACTAAGAATGTTTTCACAGTCGTCTGTCTCTTCATCGTCTGTTTTTTGGCGTCCAGCGTGAACTTCATCATACCTGGCAGCAGTGTGTCAACCCTCTATGGCTACATGATCATGCTGACAAACAGTGTAGTCAATCCGATCATCTATGGATTGAAGCATCCCAACTTTCAAGAAGCCTTCAAGAAAATCCTTTGCTGTCGTCGCGCACCGCAGGAGTTTGTCTCAAATTGATTACAAGGAAGTCCGATTATAGGTAATACAGAGTGTTTGTCACGGTCTTTTCTTATTTGGTACGTCGTTTAGTATTATAATTATGTGATATACTCACAATTAACTTTTTTTTCTAATATTTACGACTATTTAGATCAAAATTTAACAGGATGGAGTTGTACCTCCATAGGTATCTGGGGGAAGTATTATAATTATGTTATATACTCACAATTACCATTTTTTCCTAATATTTACGACTATTTAGATCAAAATTTAACAGGATGGAGTTGTACCTCCATAGGTATCTGGGGGAAAATGGAAAGATATTTTCCCCTTTATTTTAATTCCTTCAATTTTTACCAACAAAGTGTATTAGTCCTTTATGTAACAAATCATGAGCTTACCTCATTATTGTGTTGAAGCTTTGATTATTTTTTTTTTTAAAACTTATTTATCCACTCCTTCGTTTATTCATACATTTGTTTATTTATATATTTATTCTTCTACATATTTACTAAAACGTATTTTGATAGGACAACAAAATCGGTGGGGAATAATTCATAAATATGATCCTGTAGAACATAAGAATTGAACAACAAAGATTTATTAGAATTATGGAACCAAAGATCTGACTGCTAGTAAACGGAAAGTTTGTATATTCACAGAAAAAACAATAACACAAATTTAATATACAATAGTTAGTACTTACAGACCGAAATTCTAAACTGAATATTAATCAAAATACAAAGCAAGGAGAACAGACATCAATATCTTTTAATATTTTATAAGAAAATATATCATGTCGAATTTGAGTTTCTTAATCATATACTTATTTGAATTATCCAAGGATAGCACATCTTGAATGTTATCACATAATGAATTCCAGTCATTGGCTCAGGCGTTTTGTAAGAATGAATGCGGTGTTTAGTATTGAGGGAATTACATTCAGAGAATCAGCATTGCCTCATTGGATCCAGATTCTATCAAAATACCCATTTGTTTGATTAGCGGGTATAGGCACAGGAAAATAGCGACCATCAGTTGTCGAATAGACTTACCTAAGTAAAAGTCTCCTTTTACCGAGTGGTCGTACGTTTTGTGCTGCACACAGAATCAATTACTTTAATGTTGGCTATTACAAGTAGTGGGTTATTGATGTAGGCAAATGGTCGTGAACCTGTTACAGCTACTTCAATGTATGTTATTACCAAAGAAAAAAGATGTCGGTCAGTCACTTAATATTGTCTGACAGTGAAGTCTAGAAGTTAAACTGGTTTGGTTGCATAATTTGAATACTAGGACACTGCTAAATTAAATGCTTAAATTTCAAAAATAGGACATACATTACATATTCATAATTCCTGTAAAGCTCTACATAATTTGATGTTGGCTGCAAGAGGCACATCTTTAATGTAGAAAAGGTGATCAGGGTAACCAATATCATTTATTTTGTTGTTACTTGGAAGGATTCTTTTTTTCTTCAAAACTATAAATCAAGGGGATATGTGGTTGTTGTTTTAGTCTTAAAGGCGTGTGTCATTCATTTATGAATATTTACGCCGAATTCAAGTTGTATTAAAAAATTTAAGTGGAATCAGAAAAGATAAGGAGAAGAAGAAAAAAATCGACGCTGTTCAATTTGTTCGTATTTTGCGGAGATTCCAGACAGTCTGTCTACATAAAATCATTTGACCGTTGTGTGTGTATTTTCTGGCCAGCCCGGTTCACAGGTATAGTGACCTTAAACAAGGCGCGGTGCCTTTTTCCCCCATTTTAATTTGCTCATGGTCAGTATATATATTTTGTTTCATATTGCTCCGATTGTCTAATTTTCGCTCGCGTGAACATTGCCAGCACAAACCACTGACCTCTACCTCCTGGACGGATCATCGCCCATTCCCATTCACTATACGTTACGTACTAAAAGGCTGTATTGTCTGACCGTTCATGAATATTCATGTTTTGGCTAAACTCGGCAAAATGTTTGCTTTTACTAAATGGAAAAATTACGGTGGGGGGTTGGATGAAATGGACATAATGAACATAGCAGAAGTGATAATTGATAATTCATGCTTCTTATCCTTCGTGTGCTTGACCTATAATCTTATAATCGCTTGGCAGACTGAGTCCAAAGTTCGACTTGTTTCACATGTGTATTATATGCAATGGCGAGCTTGCAACCTATTTTGAAAAATTACGGTGGATGAACTTTCAAAAGTCAGTGAGACATGAGGGGTCCAATGAAAGAGCTAGTGATAACGTACGTCGGGGTGGATGTGCTTTTCGTTTAAACAAAAAATGAATTTTTAACGATTTTTTAAAAAAACGTCCATAGCTAACATGTTAGGCTGCTGACTCTGACGATAGGGGGCGTTGTGAAATGAGACTAAACGGAGCAATATGTAAAGTCGGATGAGTTTAGCTGTAATAATCATTGTTTTGTTGATTACATTTATTGGGAGAAATTATTAAAAAGTAACATTGTGCACGTTGCACTAAATCATGATGTGCATGGCGGAACAAGACATTCAGATACATCGTTATTGATCAAGAAGAATATGAATGGGGCGAGGAAACTTCCTTGTTGAACCTTCAAAATGTTATCATAATTGATGCCTCATTACATTGTATATTTATATGTATTGTTTTTTATCCTCAATAGGATTTTAACTCGTGTATTTTCTTGGGTAAGCTTCATGCAGTCGTAATCATAAACTTTCGATTTTTTCGATCGATTATTAGTTGAACAGTTTAGGACAAATTAAATGAAATTTATGGATTTTTCTTTTGTCACAATAGGAGCGATCAAATAAAAAATAGGCAAACAGTCTATAAATAACTGATTGGTTAATTGAGGAGAACAAAAATGTGAATGAATTAATTAATTAAGAATTCATGATGAATAGATGACTCAATAAATAAATTTCCAAAAATGAATAAACCAATAACTAAAAATAAAATATATATATCATTAAGGTTTTCATCTGCATTAATGATACAACTCATTCTGTTCTATTTAACACAAGGTGAATAATGGCGTCTAATTAATGTTATACTGCACAGAATCTTTACTAGTAATTTGTTAAAAATAAAATGCTGCAAATGCGGAAATTGGTTTTAAAGAAAAGGGACAATATTCTTACATAATTTTACAAGGTTGAAACCAGTTTTCTGGTGTTTTTTTTTCTTTCCTTGTACATTTAAAGAGTTGATTCATTTTAAGGGTATCTGTTCGATTAGTGTAGTTGTTTTGAAGATCGTATTTTCTTCTTTAGCAATGAAGGCACTTATTGAATAAATTTTGAAATTCATCACCAATTGATTGTATGTCACATAGATAGATAGATAGAAATGGTTTTTATTAAAAAGATCATCGCAGCCAATGGCTGAATTGCGATCCATTTCACAAGGTTATATACAATACAATTGCAATTCAAATTGAAATAACACAACATATGACATAAATCAATAATCAAACATATAGACATTTCATAAAAATTCATTGATCAGATTCAAATTTTTGTTAAAAAAAGAAAGAGATAGGGAGAGGTGTAGGAGAGGGAGAGTTGGAGTGATGACAAAGAGAGAGAAGGAGAGAAAGAAAGAGAAGGGGGACGGGAGAGAAAGACGGAAAGAGAGAGAGGGTTGAAGAGAGGAAGAGACAGACAAAGGGTACCTTATCATTACAGATGAGGGGAGATGGCAAGAAATATTCAGTATTGCAGAAAATTGAGATAAAAACTATCAAAATTCATTCACATATTTCAATCATGGACTGTGAAATTCTAAAAATATTGGTATTACATTTTATTCAAAAGATTTATAAAGTAAGGAAGAGAGCTGCACTGGAAGCGTTTTGTTTTACATTGGTATTGTTTAAACTTTGATTGAGATCTTAGAGAATAAGTGCTTTGTTGTCTAAGAGGTAAACATTCTTTAAATTGTGGGTGTTTGACAAGTGCATTTGCAAAGTCTATACATAACTGCTTACGTCTTGCTTCTAATGAACATAGATTGCACGTTTCCAATGCTGCTTCATAATTTTCATACTGACGTCCTAAAATGATTTTGCAAGCTCTTTTCTGAATACGTTCTAAAATATATACATGAGTTTTTGTTAAATTACCATTAAAAACCGGTACCCCATAATCTAAAATCGAACGAATGTATCCTTTATATATTAGTAAAAGGTCATCTACAGGCAATCCATACTTCTTAAGGCAACGAAACATAAATAACTTCCTATTACACCTTTTTGTGAGATCGGATACATGACTATCCCACTTTAGGTTTGATTGTAAAATAATTCCGAGGACTTTGGTTTGATGAACACAAATTAATTCTTTGTCGCCAATAAACATTGAAGTTTGTTCATCACAATTTTTCATAAATGTTATAACCATAGAAAGACACTTGGACGGATTCAATGTCATATTATTTTTAGCTGACCATTGGTATAGATCAGTGATTGCATTTTGTAGTTTAGACTGAGATGTTACTTTTCGGCTTTCTACAATCGTTAAGTCGTCAACATATTTATAAATTGGTAAGTTAACATCATTACAGGCATCATTGATCATTACAATAAATAGAATCGGACCAAGTTTGGTACCTTGCGGAACACCAGCATTGATTGTTTTCAAATTAGATAACTGACCAAGATATTTTACCCTTTGTTGACGCAACTCGAGGAAACTCAGTATCCAAGATATTACACATGGCCTCACTTGCAGATGGATCAATTTGTTAATTACAATATTATGGTCGATGCGATCAAACGCCTTAGAAAAATCGGTAAGTATGATGGTGGATAAAGATTTGGGTTTATCAGCGTTGGCATATATTTGATGAAGAAGTTGTATCAAATAGTGGTTAGTGCTTAAGCCAGGCCGATTTCCATACTGATTGGGATCAATATGCCTGGTAATATCTTCAAGTAACCATTTACATATGAAAGATTCAGCAAGTTTTGCAAAGTAAGAAGTAAGTGAAATAGGGCGTAGATTTTGCAATGTGGGTGGTTGTGACTTAGGAATGGGTACAATTTCAGCTTGTTTCCAGAGTTGGGGGACAATAGAGCTCTGAAACGAATCATTTAGAATGTCAGTCAATGGGATACACAATTCGTAAGCAAATTCTCGTATTATTCTTACAGGTAGGTCTCCAGAAATCCCAGCTTTACGTTGATTAAGAGATTGCAATTGCTTGTATACTTCAAAAGGCTGGATGATTGGACATGTACAATGCGACGGTAAAAATGCAGGCAATTTACATCTATCCAAACAAGGAAGATCAGCTGCTACAAAAGAAAAATGATCATTTATGCAATCAGAAATAACCTTAAAGTTTGAAGGATTGCTAGTATCAGTATTTGGGATTTCAATGGGTGAAGATTGTTTCCTATTGTTAGTAAGGATTTTAATTTGTTTGTACCAGCCAGCAGGATTTGTTGTTTTTAGATTACGTACTCTGGTATTATAATACCTAATTTTTTGTTCTTTAATCAAACGTTTAGCTTTGTTTCGAAGGAGACGCCAAAGAGATCGGTCATTTCTGTGAAATGCCAATTGTCGCTGGAGGATGATAGTTTTAACTCTTGCTGTTACCCATGGTTTATCAATTTCATAACACTGAACCTCTTTGGCTGGTAAAAACATATTCAAATGATATTGTACTGTATCTATAAACACTTGGCATTTGTTATGTATGTCATTTTCACAGTAAACATTATTCCAGTCATAATGAACAATCCAATTGCCGAAACTTCGCATCCCACTACTCTTTAGTGGGCGGATGACCTTCTTCAATTTAAACTTTTTCTGTTTGTAATCAGACCATGAATAAGGTTTCATGTTTCTTTCACGTGGTTCAGATCAATGTCTTTAAATATTCTATAATTCATACATTCTGTGTACGTGTGCCAAAACAAAATTTCAAATCGTATAATAGGTTTGTAAAGCCCTCGGTGCGCACGTTTTCATGTTAGGTGAGTCAATAGAATGACTTTGATTTTTTTTACTATAGAACTGAAAATTCAGTTGAATGAGAAAGCATGTTTGGAAGGGAAAAACGATTTTACAAATATCATATATTCCTACCTGAATCAGGCATAATTTCCCAATCCACATAGATCTTTTGATATTGAAAACACGATGGTTTGATTCGAAGACAAAAATATGTTGATCTGAATCGCGATTGAACAAAGAAAAATGTCTTGCGGATGTAATCATAATGGCACAGCTTTACATGATGCTTGATTTCACTGGTTTCTGTAGTGGCATAGCGCGGGTCTAGACATCGTGGGGGCACTAGTACTTTATTTTTGTGGGGCGTGAGTGCATGTGTGTGTGTGGTGTGTGTGTGGTGTCAGGGGGACGACACCAGTCATACTCGGTGGATGAGATGCAAATTTTAAAAGCCATTGATTGGCGAGAGGAAGTAGGATGGGGTCATAACATCTTCTTTTCCTTCCCTTTTCTTCCCCTCTCTTGTTTCTGCGCCACTATGTATGTGTATATTGTTTGATAATGGCTTGGTGGAAGTTTAATGAAGCTCTAACTTTCCATCTAATGAACCTGACACACATTATCTTTTCGGTCGCAGATTCATCCTACCGTGATATCTTTAATTCATGGCAGTAAGTCTTGAAAAATCATAGAACCGAACAGTTGGCAACAACTGATTTAGATTTAATTGAAAAGTAGAATGTCATTAAGAATCTATTATCTACAATAGGCCAATAGTTTTTCGCGCATAATGAATTTTAAAAATGTCATGATTATAAATGTGGTAAAAATAATACAGATAATATAAATGCTGACTTGATCAGATGCAATTCCCACTTTTTGTATCAGCTAGTGATCACGTACATTCTTGCAATTCATATCAATGTCCGAATGACATCAACTGTGTTATCTATCACTGGAAGACACCTTCAATTTTTTGGACAGTCACAAAATAACACCATCAGTCATCTAGCTAGTAAGAAGTTTTAAAGCCCAAAATCGCCTACAAGACAGATAGACATATTGAGTTGATAACATAAAATTCCCACAAGTCTTATTTTAATTCGGCAACGATGGAAGCAAGTCCGCAATCTCCTGTAGAAGCGCCAACTTTAGCTTTCCATCATCGAGTTATCGTTGCATCGGTACTAGCAGTTTTTACAATTATTGGTCTCTTTGGCAATACTCTTGTTATCTTTTCCGTCATCACCACGAAGAAGCTTCGTACGGTCACCAACATCTTGGTGGTCAATCTCGCTTTCGCTGACAATTTGGCGTGTTCCTTCTTACCATTCCAGATTGCCGGTCTTCTAAGTCAAACGGGAAGGTACCCAATTCCCGAGATCATCTGTGCAATTGTGGCTGGTGTTGGGTTCACCAGTGTATGCTGTAGCGCATCTACTTTAGTCGCTATCGGTTTCGTCCGCTGGTACGTCATCACCAGATCTATACGTGGTCATCAAGGTCTCAATACTCCGAAGAACATTGCGAAAGTCGTGCTGATCATCTGGGTGGTGTCAATTGCACTCATGAACATACCTCCTGCTCTAGGAGTAGGGACTTTCGGTTATTACAGATACTACGGCTTATGCACTTTGTCCGATTTAAACCCACTGGCCTACGTTAATATCTTGTTTCAGGGCACTGTCATCATTACTGCCCTGGTACTCACCCTGACGTTTTACGGACTGATTTTGCGCCACGTTTTGCAACATAATAAGCAGTTCCGAGACAAGTTTGCAGATGATAAAGCTACCGGTTCAAGCTCAGTAGAGGCACAAAAGAACATGGCATCTCCATCTACATCCCAAGATTCTCGTTCACCCATGATCAAAGCCATCAACCAAAAGGAGATCGAGATCACAAAGAATGTTTTCATTGTTGTCTGCCTCTTCATGATTTGCTTTGTAGGGTCAAGCGTGAACTTCGTAATTCCTGGTGCAAGCCTGTCCACCTCATATGGCTACATGATCTTGATGGCGAACAGCGTGGTCAATCCGATCATTTATGGTCTGAAGCATCCTAACTTTCAAGAGGCTTTCAAGAGAATCCTTTGCCGTCGTCGCAGACCTCTCGAGCGTGTCTCAAACTGATTACAAAGAATTCCAATTGCAGGTAATACAGAGTGTTTGTCAGGGTCTTTTCTTATTTGGTACATCGTTAAGTATTAGCATAGGCCTAAATCATTTATCGATTTCTGTAAGGCCTTTCTTATTCGTGATATTCTCACAATTAACAAAACATTTCTAAGAAATACCACTATTTTAGATCAAAATTGTACAGGATGGAGTTGTACCTTTGGTGAGCTATATGCAATCGTTATCATACACTTTCAATTTTTTTCAATCGATTATTAGTTAAACACTTTGGGACAAATTACATGGAATTTATTGATTTTTCTTTTGTCACAATAGGAACGATCAAATAAGAACTAAGCAAACAGGCTTTAAATAAATGATCGGGTAATTGAAGAAAAAAGGATTGGATGAATGAATTAATATAGAAATTCATGATGAATAGATAACTCAATAAATTACTTTCCAAAAATGAACAAAAACCAATGACTGAAAAAGAAAAAAAAAGTATCATAAAAGTTTTCATCTGCATTAATGATACAACTAATTCTGTAGTATTTAAAACAAGGAGAACAATGGCGTCCAAGTAATGTTATATTGCACAGAAACTTTACTAGTAATTTGTTTAAAATAAAATGCTGCGAATGCGGAAAATGGGTTTAAAAGAAAATGGACAATTTTCTTACATAATTTTAAAAGGTTGGAACGAGCGTTCTGGTGTTTTTTCTCTTCTTGTACATTTAAAGAGTTGATTTATTTTAAGGGTATCTAGTCGTTCAGTGTAGTTGTTTTGAAGATCGTATTTTCTTTCTTTAGCAAAGAAGGCACTATTAAAGTGAATAAACCTTGAAATTCATCACCAATTGATTGTATGTCACATAGTGAATAAGGTTTCATGTTTTTTCACGAGGTTCAGATCTACCTAAGACTAGTGGTAGTCGATGAATTCCTCAACAAAATATATAAAGAGAAAGTCGATCTTTTTTTTATTGAAATCAGTAAGGTTTTTTTGTTGGCAAAGAATGTTTTTGAATATTCTATAATTCATACATTCTGGGTATGTGTGCCGAAGAAAAATGTTCAACTCATAAAATAGGTTTGTAAAGCCATCGGTGCGCACGTTTTCATGTTAAAGGAAACCTAAACCCAAATAATAAGTGTAGGTATTCTGAAAAATGAGATGCATTTCTGCCCTTTGATGTACAATATTCCTTACGAAAATGTACAAGATATATATTAATGAAGATATTCCTGGCATGATGTGATGCCTTTCAGCATGATATAGGCGCAGCCATTTTCTTAAAATGTGACGTACCTGTTGAAGTTGTACATCTATCATGCAACATGCACCCAGCTTTAGTTGGAAAGAATTTTTAAATCAATAACGAAACCTTTACTTTTCACTAAAAAAATAAATAACTGAGATGATAGAAATGATATTAGGTGAAAAATAAATAATAGGGGCACAATTGTAACAAAATTCATTTATAAATACTACACTATAGCAGTTGACAAATCTATTCCATTTATTAGAAACCTTCACCTCAGAAATGCACTAACTTATTTATGTAATTTGCGTTCTGGTACTTATAGTACAAAGGATAATAGCAGCTGAATGAAATTCTTCATCACCACACACGTCTGGGAAAGAAGCATCCATAAATTTGGTACATTTACTTGATAAACGACTTCGCATAGTACGTCACATTATCAAGAAAATGGCATTGCCCATGTCTGGCTGAGAAATTGTACTTTATTTCTGCTTTATACCTCTCTCATACACTTTGGTAGGGAATCTTGTAGATTTGTGGGCAATAATATAATAAATCTCTCAGAATAAGTAAAGTTATAACTTAGGGGTCGGTTTCCTCTGTTTCAATACAATGACTTTGGAGAATTTTACTATAATACTGAACATTCAGTTGAAAGAGAAAGTATGTTTGAAAGGGAAAAACGATTTTAGAAATATAAAATATTCCTACCTGAATCAGGCATAATTTCTCAATCCACGTACATCTTCTTTTATTGAATACACGATGGTTTGAATCGAAGCCATAAATATTTTGATCTAAATCGGAATTGAACAAAGAAAAATGTCTTGCGGATGTAATCATAATGGCACAGCTTTACATGATGCTTGATTTCACTGGTTTCTGTAGTGGCATAGCGCGGGTCTAGACATTGTGGGGGCACTGGCATTGTATTTTTGTGGGGCTTGAGTGTGTGTGTGTTTGTATGTGTGTTTGTGTGGTGTCAGGGGGACGACACCGGTCATACTCGGTGGATGAGATGCAAATTTTAAAAGCCATTGATTGGCGAGAGGGAGTAGGAGGGGGTCATAACATCTTCTTTCCCCCTCCCTTTCCCTCTCCTCTCTTGTTTCTGCGCCACTATGTATGTGCATTATGTTTGATAATGGCTTGTGGAAGTTTAATGAAGCTCTAAATTTCCATCAAATAAACCCGACACACAATATCTTTTCGGTCGCAGATTCATCCTACCGTGATATCTTTAATTCATGGCAGTAAATCTTGAAAAATCATAGAACCGAACAGTTGGCAACAACTGATTTAGGTTTAATTGAAACGTAGAATGTCATTCAGAATCTATTATCTACAATAAGTCAATAATTTTTGGCGCATAACGAATTTTAAAAATGTCATGATTATATATGTGGCAAAAAGATTAAAGATAATATAAATGCTGACTTGATCAGATGCAATTCCCACTTTCTGTGTCAGCTACTGATCACGTACATTCTTGCGATTCATATCAATGTCCGAATGACATCAACTGTGTTATCTATCACTGGAAGACGCCTTCAATTTTTTGGACTCTCACAAAATAACACCATCAGTCATCTAGCTAGTAAGAAATTTTAAAACCCCAAATCGCCTACAAGACAGAGAGACATATTGATTTGATAACGTAAAAATCCCACAAGTCTTATTTTAATTCGCCAACGATGGAAGCAAGTCCACAATCTCCTGTAGAAGCACCAACTATAGCTTTCCATCATCGAGTTATCGTTGCATCGGTACTAGCAGTTTTTACAATAATAGGTCTCTTTGGCAATACTCTTGTCATCGTCTCCGTCTTCACCACGAAGAAGCTTCGCACGGTCACCAACATCTTGGTGATCAATCTCGCTTTCGCTGACAATTTGACGTGTTTCGTTTTACCGTTCCAGATCGCCGGTCTCCTAAGTCAAACGGGAAAGTACCCGATTCCCGAGATCATCTGTGCAATTGTGGCTGGTGCTGTGTTTACCAGCGTATGCTGTAGCGCATCTACTTTAGTCGCTATCGGTTTCATCCGCTGGTACGTCATCACGAGATCTATTCGTGGTCATCAAGGTCTCAATACTCCGAAAAATATTGCGAAAGTCGTGCTGATCATCTGGATGGAGTCACTTGCACTCATGATCATACCTCCTGCTCTAGGAGTAGGGACTTTCGGTTATAACAGATACTACGGCTTATGCACTTTGTCCGATACAAACCCACTGGCCTACGTTAATATCTTGTTTCAGAGCGCTGTCGTCATTACTGCCCTGGTACTCACACTGACGTTTTACGGACTGATTTTGCGCCACGTTTTGCAACACAATAAGCAGTTCCGAGACAAGTTTGCAGATGATAAAGCTACCGGTTCAAGCTCAGCAGAGGCACAAAAGAAAAATGCTTCTTCATCTACATCTCAAGATTCTCGTCCACCCATGATCAAAGCCATCAACCAAAAGGAGATCGAGATCACAAAGAATGTATTCATTGTTGTCTGTCTCTTCATGATTTGCTATGTAGGGTCAAGCGTGAACTTCGTAATTCCCGGAGCAAGCCTGTCCACCCTCTATGGCTACGTGATCACGATGGCGAACAGCGTGGTCAATCCGATCATCTATGGTCTGAAGCATCCAAACTTTCGAGAGGCTTTCAAGAGAATCCTTTGCCGTCGTCGCAGACCGCTCGAGCGTGTCTCAAACTGATTACAAAGAATTCCAAATGCAGGTATTACAGAGTGTTTGTCAGGGTCTTTTCTTATTTGGTACATCGTTAAGTATTTGCATAGGCCTACATCACTTATCGATTGCTGTAAGGCCTTTTTTATTCGTGATATTCTCACAATTAACAAAACATTTCTAAGAAATACCACTGTTTTAGATCAAAATTGTACAGGATGGAGTTGTACCTTTGGTGAGCTTCATGCAATCGTTATCATACACTTTCGATTTTTTTCAATCGATTATTAGTTAAACACTTTGGGACAAATTACATGGAATTTATTGATTTTTCTTTTGTCACAATAGGAACGATCAAATTAAAAATATACAAACAAGGTTTAAATATATAATCGGGTAATTGAAGAAAAAAGGATTGGATGAATGAATTAATATAGAAATTCATGATGAATAGATAACTCAATAAATTACTTTCCAAAAATGAACAAAAACCAATGACTGAAAAAGATAAAAAAAAGTATCATAAAAGTTTTCATCTGCATTAATGATACAACTAATTCTGTAGTATTAAAAACAAGGAAAACAATGGCGTCCAAGTAATGTTATATTGCACAGAAACTTTACTAGTAATTTGTTTAAAATAAATTGCTGCGAATGCGGAAAATGGGTTTAAAATAAAAAGGGACAATTTTCTTACATTATTTTACATGGTTGGAACGAGTGTTCTGGGATTTTTTCTCTTCTTGTACATTTAAAGAGTTGATTTATTTTAAGGGTATTCACAGCCTTTTCACACACGGCTAAAATTCTATAAACATGATTAGTATAAACGTGTTTAAACTAATCACCTGAACATACGACATCATTCACACACAGAAATTTCGGTGCGATCGTTAATCGTTTCGTGATTAACTACTGCTCGTAAAATGCGCAGTAGTGCCATTGCGCATTAAAGGTCATGTCATATCAATCAAAGCGCACGCTCCATCCAGTTTAAACCAGTCTGAAACACCTTTAAACACGAATAACCTTTCACACACAAAAGGTCAAGCTCTCTAGATACGAACGTATCTGCAGCCTGCTTTTAGGGGCGTATGAATCGCGACTTCGTATCTATCCCAACATCGTATAAACGATGTTCACACTGGGAATTTTTTTCTATCAACATGTTTAAAACTGTTGAGTTAAACACGTTTATACTAATCATCTCTGGATACGATGAATTTTAGCTGTGTGAAAAGGCTGCTAGTCGTTCAGTGTAGTTGTTTTGAAGATCGTATTTTATTTCTTTAGCAAAGAAGGCACTAAGTGAATAAACCTTGAAATTCATCACCAATTGATTGTATGTCACATAGTGAATAAGGTTTCATGTTTCTTTCACGAGGTTCAGATCTACCTAAGACTAGTGGTAGTCGATATATGTGACCCGGCACCACAAAACCACCAAAAAGTCGCACAAAATTATTTTCCTGATTTCATCTGATTATGAAAGAAGAAGTTCTCCTCATTAAAATGGTATATTACTTGTCCAAATTGAAGCCTCCTAACCCTTTCAATTTAGTGAATGAAAAGAGCTGGTGAGGGAGGTTACTGGTATTAAATTGTGAGAAAGAGAGCTTTAAAGTTTGGGGCTATTCAAGCATGCGGAGCAAGCAAACCACAGGGAAATCAATAGAAGGGTGAATCAAAAGGCCATAGCAACCGCTATGAAGAGATTTTCAGATTAGGCTGAAATTTGGCCTGATGGTCAAACATAGTCTGTTCATTATGTTTCTGAGGTTTCAATGTGTGGACTTAAGTCTTTCAAAAGTTATTATGTTGTAAATGTATAGAGTTGTAATTGGACAGATTAAGTGAACTGCAACATAGTGCCGAGACACCTGTACTAGACAATGCCTATTCATGGTGGACCCGGAGTCTTTTTGTTCCCCCTTACATAACACTGCTTGTCACCTATCTTGTTTTTTATACATCTGGGCAATTATTTGTAACCACATTATCAGGAATTCTCTCGTCGCTGTCTTGCCCGAAGTGTTCAGTAAGCAAAGCTGTAAGGTTGGCCTGATCCCTCGCAGCTAGCCCCCGCATCATCGCTTCGTTGACCGCCCGAGCTACCCGGGCATCTGCGTTGGTGCACCCCGGTACCATCCCACGGCTCTGCTCACGTACAAAACCTGGCATTGTAACGACGTTGTAGACTTTTTCGCAACTTGTCACTCTCAAATGTATAAAATATAATAATGTAATATAATAATATAATAATAATAACGGAGAATATAAGACGAACGCAAATCTGGAACTCGGATGTGAAAGCGGATACAAACAAAATGGCGCGCCGCACTGACTGCTATAACGGACCAATCACAGCCCGCGTAGCACGACCCGTTAGCAACGAGCGACCATTTCCGGACTACGATAATTTCGCTCGGGAAAAGTGATCAAATTTTGGAAGAGACCGAAGGCTGTGCGAAAAAAACTGGTCTAGAAAAACCGTTTAAAACACATCTTCTACTATGTTTTAGACTTCCAAATTTTGATACTAGGTACAGAAAAGACCACTCTTTCAGAAAATGCAAAAAAACAAAAATCTATTTTTTTCACCTAAATTTACATTTTAGCTGATTACGGAGAATCGCTGGTTGCGACTTTTTGTTGGTTTTGTGGTGCCGGGTCACATATTCCTCAACAAAATATATAAACAGAAAGTTTTTTTTTTTTTTACTGAAATCGGTAAGGTTACTTTGTTGGCAAAGAATGTTTTTGAATATTCTATAATTCATACATTCTGGGTAGGTGTGCCGAAGAATAAATATTCAACTCATAAAATAGATTTGTAAAGCCCTCGGTGCGCACGTTTTCATGTTAAAGGAAACCTAAACCCAAAGAATAAGTGTAGGTATTCTGAAAAATGAGATGTATTCCTGCCCTTTGATGTGCAATATTCCTTACGAAAATGTACAAGATATATATTAATGAAGATATTCCTGGCATGATGTGATGCCTTTCAGCATGATATAGGCGCAGCCATTTTCTTAAAATGTGACGTACCTGTTGAAGTTGTACATGTATCATGCAACATGCACCAGGCTTTAGTTGGAAAGAATTTTTTAATCAATAACGAAACCTTTACTTTTCACTAAAAAAAGTAATAATTGAGATGATAGAAATGATATTAGGTGAAAAATAAATAATAGGGGCACAATTGTAACAAAATTCATTTATAAATACTACACTATAGCAGTTGACAAATCTATTTCATTTATGAGAAACCTTCACCCTAGAAGTGCACTAACTTATTTATGTAATTTGCGTTCTGGTAACTGTAGTACAAAGGATAATAGCAGGTGAATGAAATGCTTCATCACCACACACGTCTGGGAAAGAAGCATCCATAAATTTGGTACATTTACTTGAAAAACGACTTCGCATAGTACGTCACATTATCAAAAAATGGCGATGCCCATGTCGTGCTGAGAAACTGTACTTTATTTCTGCTTTATACCTCTCTCATACACTTTGGTGGGGAATCTTGTAGATTTATGGGCAATAATATAATGAATCTCTCAGAATATGTAAAGTAATAACTTGGGGGTCGGTTTACTTTGTTTCAATACAATGACTTTGAAGAATGTTTACTATAGAACTGAACATTCAGTTGAAAGAGAAAGTATGTTTGAAAGGGAAAAACGATTTTAGAAATATAATATATTCCTACCTGAATCAGGCATAATTTCCCAATTCACGTAGATCTTCTTTTATTGAATACACGATGGTTTGATTCGAAGCCATAAATATTTTGATCTGAATCGCGATTGAACAAAGAAAAATGTCTTGCGGATGTAATCATAATGGCACAGCTTTACATGATGCTTGATTTCGCTGGTTTCTGTAGTGGCATAGCGCGGGTCTGGACATTGTGGGGGCACTGGTACTGTATTGTTGTGGGGCTTGAGTGCATGTGTGTGTGTGGTGGTGTCGGGGGAACGACACCGGTCATACTCGGTGGATGAGATGCAAATTTTAAAAGCCATTGATTGGCGAAAGGGAGTAGGAGGGGGTCATAACATCTTCTTTACCCCTCCCTTTCCTTCCCCTCTCTTGTTTCTGCGCCACTATATATGTGCATATTGTTTGATAATGGCTTGGTGGAAGTTTAATGAAGCTCTAACTTTCCATCAAATGAACCCGACACACAATATCTTTTCGGTCGCATATTCATCCTACCGTGATATTTTTAATTCATGGCAGTAAATCTTGAAAAATCATAGAACCGAACAGTTGGCAACAACTGATTTAGATTTAATTGAAACGAAGAATGTCATTCAGAATCTATTATCTACAATAAGTCAATAATTTTTCGCACATAACGAATTTAAAAAATTTCATGATTATAAATGTGGCAAAAAGAATACAGATAATATAAATGCTGACTTGATCAGATGCAATTCCCACTTTCTGTGTCAGCTAGTGATCACGTACATTCTTGCGATTCATATCAATGTCCGAATGACATCAACTGTGTTATCTATCACTGGAAGACGCTTTCAATTTTGTGGAGACTCACAAAATAACACCATCAGTCATCTAGCTAGTAAGAAGTTTTAAAGCCCAAAATCGCCTAAAAGACAGATAGACATATTGATTTGATAACGTAAAAATCCCACAAGTCTTATTTTAATTCGCCAACGATGGAAGCAAGTCCACAATCTCCTGTAGAAGCACCAACTATAGCTTTCCATCACCGAGTTATCGTTGCATCGGTACTAGCAGTTTTTACAATAATTGGTCTCTTTGGCAATACTCTTGTTATCTTCTCCGTCATCACCACGAAGAAGCTTCGTAAGGTCACAAACATCTTGGTTGTCAATCTCGCTTTCGCTGACAATTTGGCGTGTTCCTTTTTACCATTCCAGATCGCCGGTCTCCTAAGTCAAACGGGAAGGTACCCGATTCCCGAGATCGTCTGTGCAATTGTAGCTGGAGTAACGGCCACCAGCGTATGCTGTAGCGCATCTAATTTAGTCGCTATCGGTTTCGTCCGCTGGTACGTCATCACCAGATCTATTCGTGGTCATCAAGGTCTCAATACTCCGAAGAACATTGCGAAAGTCGTGCTGATCATCTGGATGGAGTCAATTGCACTCATGATCATACCTCCTGCTCTAGGAGTAGGGACTTTCGGTTATTACAGATACTACGGCTTATGCACTTTGTCCGATACAAACCCATTGGCCTTCGTTAATTTCATCTTTCGGGGTGCTGTCATCATTACTGTCCTGATACTCACCTTGGTGTTTTACGGACTGATCTTGCGACACGTTTTGCAACATAATAAGCAGTTCCAAGACAAGTTTGCAGATGATAAAGCTACCGATTCAAGCTCAGCAGAGACACAACAGAACAAGGCTTCCTCATCTACATCTCAATATTCTCGTTCACCCATGATCAAAGCCATCAACCAAAAGGAGATCGAGATCACAAAGAATGTATTCATTGTTGTCTGCCTCTTCATAATTTGCTTTGTAGCGCAAGGCGTGAACTTCGTAATTCCCGGTGCAAGCCTGTCCTTCCTCTATGGCTACATGATCATGATGGCGAACAGCGTGGTCAACCCGATCATCTATGGTCTGAAGCATCCCAACTTTCAAGAGGCTTTCAAGAGAATCCTATGCCGTCGTCGCAGACCGCTCGAGTAGGTCTCGAACTGATTACAAAGAATTCCGTTTAAAGGTAATACAGAGTGTTTTTCAAGGTCTGTTCTTACTTAGTACGTCGTTTAGTATTAAAACAGGCCCAAATCATTCATCGATTGCTGTAAGGCTTTTTTCCATTCGTGATTTACTCACAATTAACAAAAATCTTCAAAGAATTACCACTATTTTAGATCAAAATTGTACGGGAAGGAGTTGTGCCTCCATAGGTATTTGGGTAATATCGGGAAGATATTTCCCCTTTTTTTGCAATTCCTTCAACTTGTACCAACATAGTGTTTTAGTCCTTTATGTAACAAATCATGAGTTTATTAGATTTGATTAATAATTGATTCACTAATTTATTATTTATTCACTCTTTTATATATATTCATATATCTTCTATGTATTTCTACTTATTTACTTAAAACGTATTTTAAGAAAACAACTAATATTGGTAGAGGAATGATTCATAATATGGGCCTGTAAGACATAAAAATGTACAGCACTGAATTATTTAAATTATGGAACCAATCTGCTAGTAACAGACAGTTTGTATATTTTCAATAAACTAATACTAACGAAAATTTACAATACAATAGTGAATACTTACAGACCGAAATTCTAAAGTGAATATTAAACAAAATACAAGGCAAGAAGTACAGATTTCAATATATTTATCAATTTATGTGAAAAGATATTAAAACAGTGTTGGATAATGCAAAGTTGAATTTCGGTTTCTTAAACATATACTTAGTTGAATTATCCAAGGAAAGCGCATCTTGAATGTTATCATGAAACAGATTCCAGTCGTTAACTTAGGCATTTTGTAAAAATGACTGTGTTGTTTAGTTTTGAGGAAATTATATTCAGACAATTAGCATTACTTTTGGGGTCCAGATCTATCAAAATCCCCATCTGTAACATAAGTGGGTAGAGGCAAGTGAGACGGACACTATTTAAAAAAAGAATTGATCATTATGCAGGGTAACCAATGTATTTTTTTCTGTTACTTGGAAGGTTTAAAACAAAAATATAAATCGAGGATATATGTGCGCTCGCAAGTATAGTGCCCTTTGACAAGACGCGGTGTCTTTTTCCCTGTTCAATATTAGCTCATGATCTGTTTATACATTTAAAGAAATTCGGATGAGTTTACTTTTAATTATAATGGATTCGTTGATTAGATTTATTTGGAGATATTATTAAAAGGTAACATGCACATTGCCGCGAATGACATAGATAATTACGGCATGGTGGATTAAAACATTCAGATACATCGTTATTGATCAAGGAGAATATGATGGGACGAGGAAACTTCCTTGTGGAATGAAATAAAAAGGAATGCCATGTAAGAGAGAATTATGTTTTTCACTGCAGTCAGTGATAGTGGATTGTGGATCTAATTAGGATTTTTCAGTGGATGACATTCATTATTTACGTTCTCAAAAAGATAATAGTAAAGGAATTATTGTAATTCGCATCGTAGCTTCTTGCCTCATCTGTATCATCATCACAGCGAATCGGATTGGAGAAGGTAGTCGATGCACGTGGCGTATTTTAATTATTCCTCATAATTATTTCAGTTTTGTGAGAAAAAAATGACCGCCAGATGACATTATTTTTCTTTTTCGGTTCATCGATAATGGTAGGTCACTGTTCCTAGTCGCCATATCAACATACATACAATTTCTTTTTCTATGTCAGAAATTGTTCAAAATTATTTTTGTGTTTCTTAAGATGCATCGTGTTTTACGTCTTTACATTTATTTGTCACTATGAAGGTTTGCAAAGTGGAAGTTATGAAATAAGTCACTAACATCACACCACAGTACAACCTTTGACAATACAAATGAATACTAATAATCAAACTTCGAAATGCCTATATAAGGGACTTTTGGCTAGATCTTAGCCGGATATATAGTAGTTACTAAACTCTTTGAACGTTACTCGTTCATGAACTTCCAAAGCGGGTAAACACAATAAATAATAGGATATCGTCTCTCGAGTGACATTGATAATGACAATGACATTTATTCTTCTGTCATCATAATCAATGTATTGGAGAATACAATCACTTATGTACATGTACAAATAAATAAATTACGTATAATTTGAAGTACATCATTGTGAACATGTACACAGACAAAATGAAATAAAATCAAACAAGCAGATAGGCAAACAGTATATTTTTAAATGATTGGGTAATTTAAGAGAGAAAAAAAAGAAGGATTGAATGAATGAATTAATAAAGAATTTATAAATAATTGAAGAAATTAATAAACCAAGAACAAAATGAATAATAAATAAATTTAAAAAATTAAAAAAACAGCATAAATTAACCAAATAAATTTAAAATATTTAAAACAAGGTGAATAATGGCATGAACATAATTTGCTGTTATATTGCAAAGAAACTTTACTTATAATGGGTTCAAAATAAATTGCTTCGAATATGGACTTTAATATTTTCCTACGGATTTTTATATGGACGGAGCAACTTGTTTGATTGTTGAAAGAGATGATTTATTTAAAGGGTATTTGGTCGTTCAGTGTAATTTTTTTTTAAATTGGTTTTTCTTTCTTTAGCAAGGAAGGGAGAAATTAAATAAATTTTACAATTCATCACCAATGTATTTTATGTCACATAATAAACAAGGTTTCATTTATCTTTCATGTTGTTCAGATCTACCTGAGACTCCTGGTAGTCGATGAGTTCCACAACAACATTTACAAAAAGCAATTCGATCTTGTTTTATTTAAATCGGAAAGACATCTTTCTTGGCAAGGATTGTTTTCTTAAATATTCTATGATTTTATTTATTGTGAGTATACATGTACCAAAGAAATATGGTCAACTCTTACAAGCCCTTTGTGTGCACGTTTTTCATGTTCAGTGTTCCAAAACAATAATTAATAATAAATGTTACTATAGGACTCAACATTCAGTTGAAAAAGAAAGGATGTTTCAAAACGAAAACGATTTTATAAAGATGATAATCCTACATGAATCAGGCAAGAGCTCGCAATCCAAGCAGATGTTATTTTATTGAATACACGATGGTTTGATTCGAAGACATAAAAGTGTATCAGAATAGCGATTGAATGAAAAGGCACAACTTTACATGATTGTGAAATTCAATGGTTTCTGTAGTGGCAAGGCGCGGGTCCAGACATTGTGGGGGGACTGATACTGTATGTATGTGGGATATGTGTGTTTCTGTGTGGGTGTGCGTGTGTGTGGTTGCGCGCGCGCGCGCGTGTGTGTATGTGCATGTATGTTTGGTTTTGGGGAGGGGACGACATCGGTCTTACTCGATGATTGAAATGCACATTTTAAAAGCCATTAATTGGCGAGAGGGAGTAGCAGGGGGTCGTAACATCTTCTTTTCCATTCTCTTTCATTTGCCTCTCTTGTTTCTGCGCCCCTACTGTGTATATTGTTTGCTATCGGCTCGGTGGAAATTGAATGAAGCTTTAACTATACATGTCATGAACCCGACACACATTATATATCCGATCGCAGATTCATCCTACTGTGATATCATTGATTCATGGCTATCAATCTTGAAAAGTCATTAATCGATCAGTTGGTAACAACGGATTTAGATTTAATTGAAAAGTAGAATGGCATTCAAAATCTGTCATCTTCAAAAAGTCAATAGCTTTTCGCACATAACGATTTAAAAAAAAAAGTCATGATTATCAATGTGGCTAATCGAATAGAGATAATATAAATGCTGACTTGATCAACTGCATTTCCCAGTTGTTGTATCGGATACTGTTCACGTACATTTTCTGCCATTCCCATCAATGTCCGAATGACATTCACTACGCTATCTATCACTAAAAGACGAATTCAATATTTTGGACAACTCCAAGATAACAACATCAGCCATCAAGCTAATAAGAAGGTTCAAACCGCAAAAAACGTCTTATAACAGATGGACATATTGATTTGACAACGCAAAATTCCCACAAGTCTAATATCCATTCGCCAATGATGGAAGCAAGTCCACAATCTCCTGTAGAAGCGCCAACTATAGCTTTCCATCACCGAGTTTTCGTTGCATCGGTACTAGCAGTTTTTACAATTATTGGTCTCTTTGGCAATACTCTTGTTATCTTTTCCGTCATCACCACGAAGAAGCTTCGAACGGTCACAAACATCTTGGTGATCAATCTCGCTTTCGCTGACAATTTGACGTGTTTCGTCTTACCGTTCCAGATCGCCGGTATCCTAAGTCAAACGGGAAGGTACCCGATTCCAGAGATCATCTGTGCAATTGTGGCTGGAGTTGCGTTCACCAGCGTATGCTGTAGCGCATCTACTTTAGTCACTATCGGTTTCGTCCGCTGGTACGTCATCACCAGATCTATTCGTGGTCATCAAGGTCTCAATACTCCGAAGAATATTGCGATAGTCGTGTTGTTCATCTGGACGGAGTCCATTGCATTCGTGATCATACCTCCTGTTCTTGGAGTCGGGACTCTCGGTTATTTCAGATACTACGGCATATGCAGTTTGACCGATACAAACCCACTGGTCTTTGTTAATTTCATGTTTCAGGGCGCTGTCATCATCACTGCCCTGATACTCACCTTGACGTTTTTACGGACTGATATTGCGTCACGTTTTGCAACATAATAAGCAGTTCCGAGACAAGTTTGCAGCAGATGATAAAGCTTCCGATTCAAGCTCAGCAGAGACACGACAGAATAAGGCTTCCTCATCTACATCTCAAGATTCTCGTCCACCCATGATCAAAGCCATCAACCAAAAGGAGATCGAGATCACAAAGAATGTTTTCACGGTTGTCTGTCTCTTCATTATTTGCTTTGTAGCGCAAAGTGTGAACTTTTTACTTCCCGGTATATACCTATTCACCCTCTATGGCTACATGATCTTGAAGGCGAACAGCGTGGTCAATCCGATCATCTATGGTCTGAAGCATCCCAACTTTCAAGAGGCTTTCAAGAGAATCATTTGCCGTCGTCGCAGACCGCTCGAGCGTGTCTCAAACTGATCACAAAGAATTGCGATTAAAGGTAATACAGAGAGTGTTTGTCAAGGTCTGTTCTTATTTCGTAAGTCATTTAGTAGTAAAATAGGCCTAAATCATTAATCGATTGCTGTGACGCCTTTTCCATTCGAGATATACTCACAATTAACAAGGAGTCTTCTAAGAAATACCACTATTTTAGATCTAATAACAAAAAGGCAAACATGGCTATTACTTATAATTAATGATAGGGTAATTTAAGATAAAGAGGATTGAATAAATGAATTAATAAAGAATTTAAGATTAAGAGTTTCATGATTTCATTGATAACTCAATAAATAAGTTCCCTAAAATAAATAAACCAATAACAAAATAAATAAATAAATACAAAACATCATAAAAGTTTTCCTCGGCATTAATGTTACACTTATTCTGTACTATTTAACACTGTGAGAACAATGGCGTCTAATAATGTTATATTGCATAGAAACTTTACTAGTAATTGGTTCAAAATGTAGAAATGTTTCGAATGTAAAAAAAAGGGTTTAAAATGAAAAGGGGCAATTTCTTCCATAATTTTACAAGGTTGGTTTTTTTCTTCTTTTCTTGTACATTTTAAGGGTGGATTCATGTTAGGGGTATCTGGTCGTTTAGTGTAGTTGTTTTAAAGATCGTAGTTTCTTTCTTCAGCAAAGAAGGCACTAATTTAGAAACCTGTTTGAATTTATATACACCTGTCAGGGCATTGAGGTCAGCCAGTGATCCTCTCTGTCTCACATATTCAGTTACCCGCACAATGGCCGCTGATAAGACAATTACTGTATTTGCTTCAAAATACTGGAATGATCTACCACTTAGAATTAGGCAGTTTACATCACCTGTTACCTTCAGAAAGGCCTTAAAAATACATCTCTTTTGAAGTTTGTAGTTGTAATTGTTCTTATTAAATGTATTTATGTAATGATAAATAATAATAATTTAATAAATCTTGAAATTCACCACCAATTGATTGTATGTCACAAAATAAACAAGGTTTCATGTTTCTTTCACGTGGTTCACATCTACCTGAGACCACTGGTAGTCGATGAATTCCTCAACAAAATCTTTAAAGAGAAAGTCGATATTTGTTATTCAAATCAGTAAGATAACTTTGTTGTCAAATAATATCTTTAAATATTCTATAATTCATACATTCTGTGTATGTGTGCCGAAGGAAAATGTTCATCTCATACAATAGGTTTGTAAAGCCCTCGGTGCGCACGTTTTCATGTTAAGTGAGTCAGTACAATGAACATTCAGTTGAAAGAAAAAGTATGTTAGAAAGGGAAAAACGACTTTACAAATATAATATATTCCTTCATGAATCAGGCATAATTTCCCAATCCACGTAGATCTTCTTTTATTGAATACACGTTGGTTTGATTCGAAGACATAAATATTTTGATCTGAATCGCGATTGAATGAGAAAAAAAGGCACAGCACATGATGTTGAATTTCAATGATTTCTGTAGTGGCATGGCGCGCGTCTAGACATTGTGGGGGCACTGAAACTGTATGTATGTGGGGTATATGCGTGTTTGTGTGTGTCGGGGGAACGACACTACTCGGTGGATGAAATGAAAATTTTAAAAGCCATTAATTGGCGAGAGGGAGTAGGAGGGGGTCGTAACTTTCTTTTTCCCCCTCCCGTTTCCTTCGCATCTCTTGTTACTGCGCCACTACGTAGGCTATGTGTGTGTTTGATAATGGCTCGGTTGAAGTTCAATGAAGCTCCGAACTTTAAATCTGATGAACCCGACACACAATATATTTCCGGTCGCAGATTCATCCTACTGTGATATCATTGAATCATGGCTATCAATCTTGAAAAGTCATAAATCGATCAGTTGGTAACAACTGATTAAGATTTAATTGAAAAGTAGAATGGCATTCAGAATCTATTATCTTCAAAAATCAATAGCTTTTCGCACATAACGAGTTTTTTAAAAGTCATGATTATCAATGTGGCAAATAGAATAGAGATAATATAAATGCTGACTTGATCAACTGCATTTCCCAGTTGTTGTATCGGCTACTGATCACGTACATTTTCTGCGATTCCTATCAATGTCCGAATGACATAAACTACGCTATCTATCACTAAAAGACGCCTTCAATATAAGATAACAACATCAGCCATTAAGCTTATAAGAAGTTTTAAACCGAAAAAACGTCTAATAACAGATGGACATATTGATTTTACAACTCAAAATTCCCAGAAGTCTAATATCCATTCGCCAATGATGGAAGCAAGTCCACAATCTCCTGTAGAAGCACCAACTATAGCTTTCCATCATCGAGTTATCGTTGCATCGGTACTAGCAGTTTTTACAATAATAGGTCTCTTTGGCAATACTCTTGTCATCGTCTCCGTCTTCACCACGAAGAAGCTTCGCACGGTCACCAACATCTTGGTGATCAATCTCGCTTTCGCTGACAATTTGACGTGTTTCGTTTTACCGTTCCAGATCGCCGGTCTCCTAAGTCAAACGGGAAAGTACCCGATTCCCGAGATCATCTGTGCAATTGTGGCTGGTGCTGTGTTTACCAGCGTATGCTGTAGCGCATCTACTTTAGTCGCTATCGGTTTCATCCGCTGGTACGTCATCACGAGATCTGTTCGTGGTCATCAAGGTCTCAATACTCCGAAAAATATTGCGAAAGTCGTGCTGATCATCTGGATGGAGTCACTTGCACTCATGATCATACCTCCTGCTCTAGGAGTAGGGACTTTCGGTTATAACAGATACTACGGCTTATGCACTTTGTCCGATACAAACCCACTGGCCTTCGTTTATGTCAGGTTTCAGGGCTATGTCATCATTACAGCCCTGTTACTCACCTTTACGTTTTACGGACTGATTTTGCGCCACGTTTTGCAACACAATAAGCAGTTCCGAGACAAGTTTGCAGATGCTAAAGCTACCGGTTCAAGCTCAGCAGAGGCACAAAACAAAAAGGCTTCTTCATCTACATCTCAAGATTCTCGTCCTCCCATGATCAAAACAATCAACCAAAAGGAGATCGAGATCACAAAGAATGTTTTCACGGTTGTCTGCCTCTTCATGATTTGCTTTGTAGCGCAAAGTGTGAACTTCGTAATTCCCGGTGCAAGCCTGTTCACCCTCTATGGCTACATGATCTTGATGGCGAACAGCGTGGTCAATCCGATCATTTATGGTCTGAAGCATCCCAACTTTCAAGAGGCTTTTAAGAGAATCCTTTGCCGTCGTCGCAGACCGCTCGAGCGTGTCTCAAACTGATTACAAAGAATTTAAATTGCAGGTAATACAGAGTGTTTGTCAGGGTTTTTTCTTATTTGGTACATCGTTAAGTATTAGAATAGGCCTTAATCATTTATCGATTGCTGTAAGGCCTTTTTTATTCGTGATATACTCACAATTAACAAAAATCTTCCAAGAATTACCACTTCTTACCACAACAAAATTGGTAGAGGAATACTGTATAATAATGGTCCTGTGAGACATACAAATTGACGGTAGTGGCTTATTTAGAATAGTGGAACCAATCCGCTAGTAACAGAAGGTTTGTATATTCACAATAAAAAAAATACTAACACAAAATTAAAATACAATAGTTATTACTTACAGACCGATATTCTAAAATGAATATTAATCAAAATACAAGGCAAGGAGTACAAGTATCAATATATTTATCATCTTATGAGAAAAGATGTTATAATAGTGTTGGATAATGCGAAGTTGAATTTTAGTTTATTTAACATATACTTATCGAAAATAATATCGCTAGTGATATTCGTTTGTCTCGCAATGTGGTCAATAAGGAATCTAAAAGATCACGACGTTTCGTATGCTACTGCAATACTTCGTCAGGTGATAAAAAACTGTTGTAAGCAAGGGGCTTTTATACTTTACGGGAGGACCGTAAAGCGGTCTAAAATTCGATCGATAATTGGAACAATAACGCCCAATGCCTATTGGTCGACGCACACGGTGATCGACCAATCACCAAGGCCGCTGGTTCGGCCGCTGGTTCGGCTGATGCACCAGGCCTATTGGCCGACGCATACGGTACTCGACCAATCAACGGGCCGCTGGCTCGGGCCGTCTGCTGAATGGAATCGACCGTTGTTGGCTGGCAGGACGGCGAGTGTCATGGCGGCGTATCGTCCGCATCCAAAATTCGGGGATATCGATCCCGTTGTCTCTGTTGAAATTATTAGGATTGAGACGGATATTGATAGCTTCTTTTACCCTCCGTGTATACCAATGCCGTTCTTGGGAAAGGCACTGAACCCCGTCCCAGTCTGGTTGATGTTGGTTGTCCCAAGCATGTTCGGCTACGGCTGAGTTGTCAGTTCGACGGAGTCTGACGTCCCTCTTATGCTCAGTGATTCTTTCTTTTATCGGACGGGCAGTTTCACCGATGTAGGATCTATCACATCCTTTACAAGGGATGTTGTACACAATGCCGTCCCGTCTATGTGGAGGAATTGGATCCTTGGGGCGTGTAAGTTGTTGACGTAGGGTGGTATCTGATCTGAAAACCGTTCGAATGCCATGGCTCTCTAGGCGGCGCTTGAGTTGTTGGGAGACCCCATCAATGTACGGCAAGACTGTAAAAGTCTTGTATACCTTCTGATCCCTGGGTTCCGACGATCTATTCTTGGTATTGTGTATAAAACGGCGTGGGTAACCGTTGAGACTCAGGGCACTGCGAACACGGGTCCGTTCTGTGCATGGCTGTTGTGGACTTGTCACAATGCGTGAAGCTCTGTCAAATAACATATACTTAGTTGAATTATCTAAGGAAAGCGCATCTTGAATGTTATCATGTAATGAATTCTAGTCATTAGCTCAGGCGTCTTGTAAGAATGACCGTGGTTTTTAGTTTTGAGGGGAATTACATCCAGAGAATTAGCATTGCCTAATTGGATACAAATCTATTAAAATAACCATCTGTTACATAAGCGGGTAGAGGCAAGTAAGACGGACACTAATTAACCAAAAACAAAAAGTGATAATTATGCAGGGTAACCAAGGTAATTTTTCTGTTACTTGAAAGGTTTAAAACAAAAATACAAATCAAGGCTATATGTGCGCTCGCAAGTTTAGTGACCACCGGCTGATTTTAAAGAAATTGCCCGGCGGCCGGCCGGTGATCGGCGGTACACCAAAATACACTCGGTGACCTAGCAGCTTCGATTTTTGACCAATATCGCTCGACGGCGAGCGCTAGATTAGGTCGGTACCCGGGCGGCGACCGCACGGTCACCGAGCGTATTTCGGGCGTCGAGTGAAAAGTGAGCAGGCGCCGCCGAATTTTAACTCCGCGCTAAAACTTCATCGGCGACCGAGCGATGCCTTAAAAACAAGCGTTGCCCGGGCGGCCGCCGTTCGGTGCCTGGGCAAAATTGGCTAAAAACTCGCTACCCGGCAGCCGACCAGGTTACTTTATGGGGTTGTGACCATAGCTTAAGACGCGGTGCCTTTTTCCCCGCGATTAGCTCACGGTCAGTTAATACATTTAAAGATAGTCGGATGATTTTACCTTCAATTATCACTGATTCGTTGATTAGATTTATTTGGAGATTTTGAGGAAACTTACTTGTGGAATGAAATGAAAAGGAATGTCATGTAAGAGAGAATTATGTTTTTCACTGCAGTCAGTGAAAGTGGATAGTGGATCTAATTAGGATTTTTCAGTGGATGACATTCATTATTTACGTTCTCAAAAAAATAATAGTAAAGGAATTATTGTAATTCGCATCGTAGCTTCTTACCTCATCTGTATCATCATCACAGCGAATCAGATGGAAGACGGTAGTCGATGCACTTGGCGTATTTTAATTATACCTCATAATTCTTTCAGTTTTGTGAACAAATGACCGCCAGATGACATTATTTTCTTCTTCAGTTCACCGATAATGGTAGGTCACTGTTCCTAGTCGCAATATCAACATACATACAATTTCTTTTTCTATGTCAGAAATTGTTCAAAATTATGTTTGTGTTTCTTAAGATGCATCGTGTTTTACGTCTTTACATTTATTTGTCACTATGAAGGTTTGCAAAGTGGAAGTTATGAAATAAGTCACTAACATCACACCACAGTACAACCTTTGACAATACAAATGAATACTAATAATCAAACTTCGAAATGCCTATATAAGGGACTTTTGGCTAGATCTTAGCCGGATATATAGTAGTTACTAAACTCTTTGAACGTTACTCGTTCATGAACTTCCAAAGCGGGTAAACACAATAAATAATAGGATATCGTCTCTCGAGTGACATTGATAATGACAATGACATTTATTCTTCTGTCATCATAATCAATGTATTGGAGAATACAATCACTTATGTACATGTACAAATAAATAAATTACGTATAATTTGAAGTACATCATTGTGAACATGTACACAGACAAAATGAAATAAAATCAAACAAGCAGATAGGCAAACAGTATATTTTTAAATGATTGGGTAATTTAAGAGAGGACAAAAGAAGGATTGAATGAAGGAATTAATAAAGAATTCATAAATAATTGAAGAAATTAATAAATCAAAAACAAAATGAATAATAAATAAATAAAAAATAAATAAAAAACAGCATAAATCAACCAAATAAATTTAAAATATTTAAAACAAGGTGAATAATGGCATGAACATAATTTGCTGTTATATTGCAAAGAAACTTTACTTATAATGGGTTCAAAATAAATTGCTTCGAATGTGGACTTTAATATTTTCCTACGGATTTTTATATGGACGGAGCAACTTGTTTGATTGTTGAAAGAGATGATTTATTTAAAGGGTATTTAGTCGTTCAGTGTAATTTTTTTTTTAGATTGGTTTTTCTTTATTTAGCAAGGAAGGGAGAAATTAAATAAATGTTAAAATTCATCACCAATGTATTTTATGTCACATAATAAACAAGGTTTCATTTATCTTTCATGTTGTTCAGATCTACCTGAGACTCCTGGTAGTCGATGAGTTCCACAACAACATTTACAAAAAGCAATTCGATCTTGTTTTATTTAAATCGGAAAGACATCTTTCTTGGCAAGGATTGTTTTCTTAAATATTCTATGATTTTATTTATTGTGAGTATACATGTACCAAAGAAATATGGTCAACTCTTACAAGCCCTTTGTGTGCACGTTTTTCATGTTCAGTGTTCCAAAACAATAATTAATAATAAATGTTACTATAGGACTCAACATTCAGTTGAAAAAGAAAGGATGTTTCAAAACGAAAACGATTTTATAAAGATGATATATTCCTACATGAATCAGGCAAGAGCTCGCAATCCAAGCAGATGTTATTTTATTGAATACACGATGGTTTGATTCGAAGACATAAAAGTGTATCAGAATAGCAATTGAATGAAAAGGCACAACTTTACATGATGGTGAATTTCAATGGTTTCTGTAGTGGCAAGGCGCGGGTCTAGACATTGTGGGGGGACTGATACTGTATGTATGTGGGATATGTGTGTTTCTGTGTGGGTGTGCGTGTGTGTGGTTGCGCGCGCGCGCGTGTGTGTATGTGCGTGTATGTTTGGTTTTGGGGAGGGGACGACATCGGTCTTACTCGATGATTGAAATGCACATTTTAAAAGCCACTAATTGGCGAGAGGGAGTAGCAGGGGGTCGTAACATCTTCTTTTCCATTCCCTTTCCTTTGCCTCTCTTGTTTCTGCGCCCCTACTGTGTATATTGTTTGCTATCGGCTCGGTGGAAATTCAATGAAGCTTTAACTATACATGTCATGAACCCGACACACATTATATTTCCGATCGCAGATTCATCCTACTGTGATATCATTGATTCATGGCTATCAATCTTGAAAAGTCATTAATCGATCAGTTGGTAACAACGGATTTAGATTTAATTGAAAAGTAGAATGGCATTCAAAATTTGTCATCTTCAAAAAGTCAATAGCTTTTCGCACATAACGAGTTTTTAAAAAAGTCATGATTATCAATGTGGCTAATAGAATAGAGATAATATAAATGCTGACTTGATCAACTGCATTTCCCAGTTGTTGTATCGGCTACTGATCACGTACATTTTCTGCGATTCCCATTAATGTCCGAATGACATAAACTACGCTATCTATCACTAAAAGACGAATTCAATATTTTGGACAACTCCAAGATAACAACATCAGCCATCAAGCTAATAAGAAGGTTTAAACCGCAAAAAAAACGTCTCATAACAGATGGACATATTGATTTAACAACGCAAAATTCCCACAAGTCTAATATCCATTCGCCAATGATGGAAGCAAGTCCACAACCTCCTGTAGAAACACCAACTATAGCTTTCCATCATCGAGTTATCGT
Source organism: Strongylocentrotus droebachiensis (assembly GCA_035222895.1). Taxonomy (NCBI): domain Eukaryota; kingdom Metazoa; phylum Echinodermata; class Echinoidea; order Camarodonta; family Strongylocentrotidae; genus Strongylocentrotus; species Strongylocentrotus droebachiensis. The sequence continues at coordinate 60,729 of JAVYIG010007118.1, forward strand.
TGCATCAGTCCTAGCAGGATTTGCAATTATTGGTCTCTTTGGTAATACTCTTATCATCGTCTCCGTCATCACCACGAAGAAGCTTCGCACGGTCACCAACATCTTGATTGTCAATCTCGCTTTCGTTGACAATTTGACGTGTTTCGTCTTACCGTTCCAGATCGCCGGTCTCCTAAGTCAAACGGGAAGGTACCCGATTCCAGAGATCATCTGTGCAATTGTCGCTGGTGTTGTGTTTACCAGCGTATGCTGTAGCGCATCTACTTTAGTCGCTATCGGTTTCGTCCGCTGGTACGTCATCACCAGATCTATTCGTGGTCATCAAGGTCTCAATACTCCGAAGAATATCGCGAAAGTCGTGCTGTTTATCTGGATGGAGTCACTTGCACTCATGATCATACCTCCTGCTCTAGGAGTAGGGACTTTCGGATATAACAGATACTACGGCTTATGCACTTTGTCCGATACAAACCCACTGGCCTATGTTAATATCTTGTTTCAGAGTGCTGTCGTCATTGCTGCCCTGGTACTCACCCTGACGTTTTACGGACTGATTTTGCGACACGTTTTGCAACACAATAAGCAGTTCCGAGACAAGTTTGCAGATGATAAAGCTACCGGTTCAAGCTCAGCAGAGGCACACAAGAAAAAGGCTTCTTCATCTACATCTCAAGATTCTCGTTCACCCATCTTCAAAGCCATCAACCAAAAGGAGATCGAGATCACAAAGAATGTATTCACTGTTGTCTGCCTCTTCATGATTTGGTTTTTAGGGTCAAGCGTGAACTTCGTAATTCCCGGAGCGAGCCTGTCCACCCTCTATGGCTACATGATAACGATGGCGAACAGCGTGGTCAATCCGATCATCTATGGTCTAAAGCATCCCAACTTTCAAGAGGCTTTCAAGAGAATCCTTTGCCGTCGTCGCAGACCGCTCGAGCGTGTCTCAAACTGATTACAAAGAATTTAAATTGCAGGTAATACAGAGTGTTTGTCAGGGTCTTTTATTATTTGGTACATAGTTAAGTAACTATTAGAATAGGCCTAAATCATTTATCGATTGCTGTGAGGCCTTTTCTATTCGTGATATACTCACAATTAACAAAGAATCTTCTAAGAAATACCACTATTTTAGATCTAATAAGAAAAAAGCAAACATGGCTATTATTTATAATAAATGATAGGATAATTAAAGATAAAGAGGATTGAATAAATGAATTAATAAAGAATTTATGATTAATAGATTCATGATTTAATAGATAACTCAATAAATAAGTTCCCTAAAATAAATAAACCAATGACAAAAAAACAAAAAATATAAAATATCATAAAAGTTTTCTTCGGCATTAATGTTACAACTAATTCTGTACTATTTTGCACAAGGAGAACAATGGCGTCTAATTAATGTTATATTGCATAGAAACTTTACTAGTAATTGGTTCAAAATATAGAAATGTTTCGAATGTAGAAAAAAGGGTTTAAAATGAAAAGGGACAATTTCTTACATTATTTTACAAGGTTGGGTTTTTTCTTCTTTCCTTGTTCATTTAAAGATGGATTCATGTTAGGGGTATCTGGTCGTTCAGTGTAGTTGTTTTGAAGATCGTAGTTTATTTCTTCAGCAAAGAAGGCACTAATTTAGATACCTGTTTGAATTTATATACACCTGTCGGGGCATTGAGGTCAGCCAGTGATCCTCTCTGTCTCACATATTCAGTTACCCGCACAATGGCCGCTGATAGGACAATTACTGTATCTGCTTTAAAATACTGGAATGATCTACCACTTAGAATTTGGCAGTCTACATCACATTTACCTTCAGAAAGGCCTTAAAAATACATATTTTTTGAAGTTTGTAGTTGTAATTGTTCTTATTAAAGGTATTTATGTAATAATAAATAATAATAATTTAATAAATCTTGAAATTCACCACCAATTGATTGTATGTCACATAATAAACAAGGTTTCGTGTTTCTTTCACGTGGTTCAGATCTACCTGAGACCACTGGTAGTCGATGAATTCCTCAACAAAATCTTTAAAGAGAAAGTCGATATTTGTTATTCAAATCAGTAAGGTAACTTTGTTATCAAAGAATATCTTTAAATATTCTATAGTTCATACATTCTGTGTATGTGTGCCGAAGGAAAATGTTCATCTCATACAATAGGTTTGTAAAGCCCTCGGTGCGCACGTTTTCATGTCAAGTGAGTCAATACAATGACTTTGATTTTTTTTACTATAGAACTGAACATTCAGTTGTAAGAGGAAGTATGTTAGAAAGGGAAAATTGACTTTACAAATATAATATATTCCTTCCTGAATCAGGCATAATTTCCCAATCCACGTAGATCTTCTTTTATTGAATAAACGATGGTTTGATTCGAATACATAAATATTTCGATCTGAATCGCGATTAAATAAGAAAAAAAGGCACAGCACATGATGTTGAATTTCAATGGTTTCTCTGGTGGCATGGCGCGCGTCTAGACATTGTGGGGGCACTGATACTGTATGTATGTGGGGTATGTGCGTGTGTGTGTATGTCGGGGGAACGACACTACTCGGTGGATGACATGAAAATTTTAAAGCCATTAATTGGCGAGAGGGAGTAGGAGGGGGTCGTAACTTTCTTTTTACCCCTTCCGTTTCCTTCGCATCTCTTGTTACTGCGCCACTATGTAGGCTATGTGTGTGTTTGATAATGGGTCGGTTGAAGTTTAATGAAGCTTCGAACTTTAAATCTGATGAACCCGACACACAATATATTTCCGATCGCAGATTCATCCAACTGTGATATCATTGAATCATGGCTATCAATCTTGAAAAACAATAAAACCGAGCAGTTGGTAACAACTGATTTAGATTTAATTGAAAAGTAGAATGGCATTCAGAATCTATTATCTTCAAAAATCAATAGCTTTTCGCACATAAAGATTTTTAAAAAGTTCATGATTATCAATGTGGCAAAAAGGATAGAGATAATATGAATGCTGATTTGATCAACTGCAATTCCCAGTTGTAGTATCGGCTACTGATCACGTACATTTTCTGCGATTCCCATCAATGTCCGAATGGCATAAACTACGCTATCTATCACTAGAAGACGCCTTCGATATTTTGGTCACTTACAAACTAACACCATCAGTCATCAAGCTAATACGAAGTGTTCAAGCGCGAAGTCATTTAAAAACAGATAGACACATTGATTTGATGACGTAAAAAGTATATTTCAATTCGCCAACGATGGAAGCAATTTAACAATCTCCTGTAGAAGCGCCAACTATAGCTTTCCATCACCGAGTTTTCGTTGCATCGGTACTAGCATTTTACAATTATTGGTCTCTTTGGCAATACTCTTGTTATCTTTTCCGTCATCACCACGAAGAAGCTTCGAACGGTCACAAACATCTTGGTGATCAATCTCGCTTTCGCTGACAATTTGACGTGTTTCGTCTTACCGTTCCAGATCGCCGGTATCCTAAGTCAAACGGGAAGGTACCCGATTCCCAAGATCATCTGTGCAATTGTGGCTGGAGTTGCGTTCACCAGCGTATGCTGTAGCGCATCTACTTTAGTCGCTATCGGTTTCGTCCGCTGGAAAGTCATCACGAGATCTATTCGTGGTCATCAAGGTCTCAATACTCCGAAGAATATTGCGATAGTCGTGTTGATCATCTGGACGGAGTCCGTTGCATTCGTGATCATACCTCCTGTTCTTGGAGTCGGGACTCTCGGTTATTTCAGATACTCCGGCATATGCAGTTTGACCGATACAAACCCACTGGTCTTTGTTAATTTCATGTTTCAGGGCGCTGTCATCATTACTGCCCTGATACTCACCTTGACGTTTTACGGACTGATATTGCGTCACGTTTTGCAACATAATAAGCAGTTCCGAGACAAGTTTGCAGCAGATGATAAAGCTTCCGATTCAAGCTCAGCAGAGACACGACAGAATAAGGCTTCCTCATCTACATCTCAAGATTCTCGTCCACCCATGATCAAAGCCATCAACCAAAAGGAGATCGAGATCACAAAGAATGTTTTCACGGTTGTCTGTCTCTTCATGATTTGCTTTGTAGCGCAAAGTGTGAACTTTTTAATTCCCGGTATATACCTATTCACCCTCTATGGCTACATGATCTTGATGGCGAACAGCGTGGTCAATCCGATCATCTGTGGTCTGAAGCATCCCAACTTTCAAGAGGCTTTCAAGAGAATCCTTTGCCGTCGTCGCAGACCGCTCTAGCGTGTCTCAAACTGCAAAGAAGTCCGATTACAGGTAATACAGAGTATTTATTCAGGTTTTTTCTTGTTTTGTACTCTCTCGATCGACTTTAACAATGACAATGACATTCATTCTTCTGTCTATAATCAGGGTATCGGAGAATACAATCACATATGTACGAATAAATATTATTTTTAATAATTGTACATCATTTTGTGAACATGTACAAACATAAAAATAAAAGCAAACAAGCAGATAGGCAAACAGTCTGATATCATATAATTGGGTAGTTGAAGAAAAAAAGGATTGATTGAATGAATTAATAAAGAATTTATGATTAATAGATAACTCAATAAATAACTTTCCAAAAATGAATAAGCCAATGACTAAAATAAAATGAAAAATATCATGAAAGTTTTCATCTGCATTAACGACACAACTAATTCCGTACTATTTAACACGAGGTGAATAATGGCGTTTAATTAAGGTTATATTGGACAGAAACTTTACTAGTGATTTGTTTAAAATGAAATGCTGCGAATGCAGAAAAATGGGTTTAAAGAAAAAGGTCAATTTCTTACATAATTTTACAAGGTTGAAACGAGTTTTCTGGGTGATTTTTTCTTCTTCTTTTCTTGTAATTTTAAAGAGTTGATTTATTTTAAGGGTAACTAGTTGTTCAGTGTAGTTGTTTTGAAGATATATATTTTTTTAGCAAAGAAGGCACTAAGTGAATAAACCTTCTTACTTTATCACCAATTAAATGTTTGTCACATAGTGAATAAGGTTTCATGTTTCTTTCACGTGGTTCAGATCTACCGAAAACTACTGGTAGTCGATGAATTCCTCAACAAAATCTAAAAAGAGAAAGTCGATATTTGTTATTCAAATCGGTAAGGTAACTTTGTTGGCAAAGAATATTTTGTAATATTCTATAATTCATACATTCTGGGTATGTGTGCCGAAGAAAAATATTCAACTCATACAATAGGTTTGTAAAGCCCTCGGTGCGCACGTTTTCATGTTAAGTGTTTCAATACAATGACTTTGATAAATTTTACTATAGGACGGACATTCAGTTGAAAAAGAAAGTATGCTCGAAAGGGGAAAACGAATTTTTAAATATAATATAGTGCTACCTGAATCAGGTAAGAATTTCACAATCCAACAGATCTTTTTTTATCGAATACACGATGGGTTGATACAAAGACATGAAGATCTTTTATCTGAATCGCGATTGAATAAAGAAAAATGTATGCCGGTTGCAATCATAATGGAACAGTTTTACATGATGCTTGATTTTACTGGTTTCTGTAGTGGCATAGCGCGGGTCTAAAATTTGTGGGGGCACTGTGTCTTTGTGCGTGCGTGTGTGTGTGTTTGTGTGCGTGTGTATATTTATGTGTGGTGTTTGGGGTGGTGCGACACCAGTCTTACTCGAGGTTTGAAATGCACATTTTAAAAGCCATTAAATGGAGAGAGGGAGTAGCAGGGGGTCGTAACATCTTCTCTTCCCTTCCCTTTCCTTTGCCCCTCTTGTTTCTGCGCCCCTACTGTGTACATTGTTTGCAAATGGCTCGGTGGAGATTCTTTGAAGCTCTAACTTTACATGCGATGAACCCGACACACAATATATTTCCGGTCGCATATTCATCCTACTGTGATATCATTGAATCATGGCTACCAATCTTGAAAAGTCATAAATCGATCAGTTGGTAACAACTGATCTAGATTCAATTGAAAAGTAGAATGACATTCAGAATCTATCATCTTCAAAAAGTCAACGAGTTTTAAAAAGTTCATGATAATCAATGTGGCAAAAAAAATAGAGATAATATAAATGCTGACTTGATCAACTGCATTTCCCAGTTGTTGTATCTGCTACTGATCACGTACATTTTCTGCGATTCCCATCAATGTCCGAATGACATAAACTACGCTATCTATCACTAAAAGACGCCTTCAATATTTTGGACAACTCCAAGATAACACCATCAGCCATCAAGCTAATAAGAAGTTTTAAACTGCAAAAATCGTCTAATAACAGATGGACATATTGTATTAATAACGTAAAAATCCCACAAGTCTTATTTTAATTCGCCAACGATGGAAGCAAGTCCACAATCTCCTGTAGAAGCGCTAACTATAGCTTTCCATCATCGAGTAATCGTTGCATCAGTCCTAGCGGGATTAGCAATTATCGGCCTCTTTGGCAATACTCTTGTTATCGTCTCCGTCATCACCACGAAAAATCTTCGTACGGTCACTAACGTCTTGGTGGTCAATCTCTTTGTCGCTGACATTTTGACGTGTTTTAGTATAACATTCCAGATCGCTGGTCTCCTAAGTCAAACGGGAAGGTACCCGATTCCAGAGATCGTCTGTGCAATTGTAGCTGGAGTTACGGCTACCAGCGTATGCTGTAGTGTGTTTAATTTGGTCGCTATCGGTTTCGTCCGCTGGTACGTCATCACCAGATCTATTCGTGGTCATCAAGGTCTCAATACTCCGAGGAATATTGCGAAAGTCGTGCTGATCATCTGGATGGAGTCAATTGCACTCATGATCATACCTCCTGTGCTAGGAGTCGGGACTCTCGGTTATTACAGATACTACGGCTTATGCACTTTGTCCGATACAAACCCATTGGACTCCGTTTTTGAAATATTTCAGGGCTCTGTCATCATTACTGCCCTGGTACTCACCCTAACGTTTTACGGACTGATTTTGCGCCACGTTTTGCGACACAATAAGCAGTTCAGAGACAAGTTTGCAGATGAAAAAGCTACCGGTTCAAGCTCAGCAGAGACACAAGAGAATAAGGCTTCCCCCATGATCAAAGTCATCAACCAAAAGGAGATCGAGATCACAAAGAATGTTTTCATTGTTGTCTGCCTCTTCATGATTTGCTTTTTAGCGTCAAGCGTGAACTTCGTAATTCCCGGTGCAAGCCTGTCCACCCTCTATGGCTTCATGATCATGATGGCGAACAGCGTGGTCAATCCGATCATTTATGGTCTGAAGCAGTGGCGTAATGAGCAAAAACGTTTGGGGGGGCTGACAAAAAAAAAATCCGCATCTCCCCACTCTAACATGCAGGCCCCGCTGAACGTTTCGCAAAGTGGGGTCTAGGGGCGGAGCCCCCCCCCCCCCCGAAGCTCAAGGGGTATGGGCATCAGTGGCGGATCGAGGAATATCTTACCGGGGGGGGGCACAAAATGGCATGGGGTTAAATATATGTAAAACGATGAAGTGACAGAACGAGGCTTTAGCGGCGAGGGAGCGGAGCGACTAAGCGGGAGTGGGTCTGGGAGGGGGTTCTGGCCCCCTCCCAGAGTAAGAAGCATTTGCAATTTTAGAACCAAATTAGACGCATTTTTAGGCACTTCCTGGAGTAAGATGACGTAAAATTGCTTTCTCCTACCCTCTTTCAAGAGTAGGGATCTTTTGCAATTTGAGAACCACATTTGGCGCATTAATGTCCACCGGCACTTCCTGGAAAAAACGAGGCCTTCTGATTGGTTAGAAGTTAGAGAAAAGTGATCTGTCAAGTCGTGAGACGTTGTATATGCTTTGATGCCGCACAATGCACAAAGACGGTGGTCCGGTACTTCATCAGTTGTACTTGCAAAAATTATCTCGAGTGTATAAACTGTGTCGTTATCAGGGGCGTCGCTAGATCTTTTTCAATGGGGGAGTGGGGAGGGTGTAGAGGCCACCGATTACCGACAAAATGAGCAACCAATTACCGACAAATATATTAATGCCAATGTCCAAATGTCTACAAATTTTACCCTATAAACCCGGGGCCAGGAACTAAGTTATTTTTCATTCCCCCCCCCCCCCCCTTCCGCGCGAAGCGCGAAAACTTTGACACTTCATTAAATTATTAGAGAAAGAAGACGATCCGTTGTACCGTTCTCGACTCTTAATTCTTGTTTCGCCCCTCCCGCGCAAAGCGCGGAAGCTATGACGTTTCATTTAATTATTAGAGAAAGAAGACGATTCATTGTACCGGTCCCGACTCTTAATCCTCTTCTGGATCCAGTTCCCTCCCCCTCCCCCTCCCTCTCGCGCGAAGCGCGGAAGATTTGACGTTTTAATAAATTATTACTCTTAATCCTTGTCTGAATTCATTTTCGCCCATCCCGCGCGAAGCGCGGTAGCTTTCACATTTTATTAAATTTTAGAGAAAGAAGACGATTCGTTGTATCGTTCTCGACTCTTAATTCTTGTTTCGTCCCCTCCCGCGCAAAGCGCGGGAGCTATGACGTTTCATTGAATTATTAGAGAAAGAAGACGATACCGGTCCCGACTCTGTCTGGATCCAGTTTTCCCCTCCCTCCCTCCCGCGCGAAGCGCGGAAGATTTGACATTTCAATAAATTATTACTCTTAATTCTTGTCTGAATTCATTTTCGCCCATTCCGCGCGAAGCGCGGAAGCTTTGACGATTCATTAAATTATTACTCTTAATCCTTGTCTGAATTTTGATCGCCCATCTCGCTCAAAGCGCGGAAGCTTTGACGTTTCAATAAATTATTACTCCTAATCCTTGTTTGAATCCATTTTCGCCCATCACGCGCAAAGCGCGGAAGCTTTCACGTTTCATTAAATTCTTAGAGAAAGAAGACGATTCGTTGTATCGTGTTCTTGTCTGAATTCAGTTTCCCCCCTCCCGAGCGAAGCGCGGAAGCTTTGACACTTCATTAAATTATTAGAGAAAGAAGACGATTTGTTGTACCGTTCTCGACTCTTAATCCTAGTCTTCCTTCAGTTGCCCACCCCCCTCCCGAAGCGCGGAAGCTTTGCCGTTTCATTAAATTATAAGAGAAAGAAGACGATTCGTTCTACCGTTCTCTACTCCTAATCTTGTCTGAATTCAATTTCCCCACTGGGCCCCTTAACGGTACATGTGCAGTGTTATATGATGTAAGTATGGAACGCACGGCAGTGCTTGTCACATTTGCTTCTGGAAAGGATTGTTTTACTAGTGTTACTGTTAGTGGCCACGGCCCCTTAGTGACTATAAAAAAACATATGCTCTTCCTGGCTATTTGGGAACGTGTTAGTTTGCAACAGAAATGGAGAAACGCGCATTTTGTTGAAAATAATGTGATATCACGAACATTTATACATAACGGAATTGAAAATAAGTCATGGTTCAATTTTATGTGGGGGACTGGCGCCCCCCCCCCCCCCCACCCCCAAGCCCCCCCCCCCCCCCACCAGTACGCCAGTGGTCTGAAGCATCCCAACTTTCGAGAGGCTTTCAAGAGAATCCTTTGCCGTCGTCGCAGAGCGCTCGATCGTGTCTCGAACTGATTACAAAGAATTCCAATTGCAGGTAATACAGAGTGTTTGTCAGGGTCTTTTCTTATTTGGTACATCGTTAAGTATATATTAGAATAAGCCTAAATCATTTATCGATTGCTGTAAGGCATTTATTCGTGATATACTTACAATTAACAAAAATCTTCTAAGAATTACCACTTCTTACCCCAACAATATTGGTAGAGGAATGATTTATAATATTATAATGGTCCTGTGAGACATAAAAATTGTACGGTAGTGCTTTTTTTAGAAGAAATGGAAAATAAATTCGCTCTGTATATAGAGCTATTATAAAAAAAAAATTAAAAAAAATCCGCTAGTAACAGAAGGTTTGTATATTCACAATAAACAAATGCTAACAAAAATGTGCAATACAAAACTTATTACTTACAAACCCATATTCTAAAATGAATATTAATCAAAATACAAGGCAAGGAGTACAAGTATCAATATATTTATCACCTTGGGAAAAGATATTTTAATAGTGTTGGATAATCCGAAGTTGAATTTTGGTTTATTTAACATATACTTAGTTGAATTATCCAAGGAAAGCGCATCTTGAATGTTATCATGTAATGAATTCTAGTCATTAGGTCAGGCGTCTTGTAAGAATGACCGTGGTGTTTAGTTTTGAGGGGAATTACATCCAGAGAATTAGCATTGCCTAATTGGATCCAGATCTAATAAAATACCCATCTGTTACATAAGCGGGTAGAGGCACGTAAGACGGACACTAATAATGACCAAAAACAAAAAGTGATCATTATGCAGGGTAACCAAGGTAATTTTTCTGTTAATTGGAAGGTTTAAAACAAAAATACAAAACAAGGCTATATGTGCGCTTGCAAGTATAGTGACTTTAAAGCTATGGTCACGACTCAGAGCGGCGACCGACCGAATTGTAGCCTGCTAGGTCGCCGCTGGGATTTAGGCATCGCCCAACGATTTTGGGAGAAGTCGAGTAGGTTGTAGAGCCGCAGCGATGCCTGGGCGGTGCCTTGTCGATTTCCCGTCGTTTTTTTTTCAGATTTCAGATTTCAATTTCGAGTACAAAGATGGAATTTAAAGGTCAGGTTATTTGTCGCAGATAAAAGAACATCTCTTAGACTATATAGAGGAATTTGTTAGAAGTTTGTAGGATCTAAGATAGTGGAGATAGGAAGGAAGAAAGAAAGGCCTTAAAATGGACCAGAAACGGACAAAATGGCGCCTGGACGGTTATGCATGAGTGATTTCGAAAATCGAAGAATGTAGTGACCTTGTTGAGATGTTAGAGACTATGCCTATGAAATTTAAAAGGAAAAGGACATGAGAAAAGCACCTAACTAGGAATAACAAGCACTATGTGCAAAACGAATGCGATTTCCTGACGATAAGGAAGAAAACAAGAATATTAATGGGGCAGAATGTGAACGAAAACAAGGCAATGACATTATTCGTCATTGCAATAAATACAAAAATAAATATAATTTATAAAAACAGCATCAATCAACCAAATAAATCTAAAATATTAAAAACAAGGTGAATAATGGCATGAACATAATTTGCTGTTATATTGCCAAGAAACTTTAATTATAATGGGTTCAAAATAAAGTGCTTCGAATATGGACTTTAAAAAATAGATTAAAAGCGAATAGTAATTTTCCTACAGATTTGTATAAGGATGTAGCGATTTTTGTAATTGTTTAAAGAGATGATTTATTTCAAGGGTCGTTCAGTGTAGTTTTTTAAAAGATTGATTGTTCTTTCTTTAGCAAAGAAGGGACAAATTAAATAGATATTAAAATCATCACCAATTATTGATCGTATGTCACAAAGTGAACAAGGTCTCATTAATTCATGCTGTTCATATCGAACTGAGACTACTGGTAGTCGATGAGTTCCATAACAATATTTACAAAACACAATTTGATCTTGTTTCATCTTGTTTCATCTAACAGCTGCACTGCTGAAGCCAGGGTAATTATGCTGCATTATTGTAGAGCGCTTAGAGACTTCTGACAAAGTTAGTGTTAGGCGCTATATAAGCACTGAATTATTATTATTATAAATCGGTGAGATATCTTTCTTGGCAGAAATTGTTTTTAGATATTTTAAAATATTTATTGTGAGTATTAAATCTACCACAGAAATATGGCCAACTCATACAATAGCGTTTTTAAGCCCTTTGTGCGCACGTTTTTCATGTTCAATGTTTCAAGAATATATTTCTTAATAAATGTTACTATAGGACTCAACATTCAGTTGAAAAAGATGTTTCAAAAGAGAAAACGATTTTACAAACATGATATATTCCTACATAAATCAGGCAAGAGTTCGCTATCCAAGCAGAGTTTGTTTTATTGAATACACGATGGTTTGATTCGAAGACATAAATATTAGTATCAGAATAGCGATTGAATGAAAAGGCACAACTTTACGTGATGGTGAATTTCGATGGTTTCTGTTGGGGCATAGCGCGGGTCTAGACATTGTGGGGGCACTGATACTGTATGTATGTGGGACATGTGTGTGTGTGTGTGTGTCGGGGGTGGCAATACTCGATGGATGAAATACAAATGTGTAAAGCCATCAATTGGCGAGAAGGAGTAGAAGGGGTTCGTAACATCTTCTTTCCCCTTTCCTTCGCATCTCTTGTTTCTGCGCCCCTATGTAGGCTATGTGTTTATTGTTTGCTAATGGCTCGGTGGAAGATCAATAAAGCTCTAACTTTACATCAATAATGAACCCGACATACAATATATTTCCGGTCGCAGATTCATCATACTGTGATATTGATTTATTCATGGCTATCACTCATGGAAAGTCATAAACTGCACAGTTGGCAACAACTGATTTAAATTGAATTGAAAAGTATAATGTCATTCAGAATCTATTATCTTCAATAAGTTAAAAGCTTTTCGCGCATAACGATATTTAAAATTGGCCTGATTATAAATGTGGCAAAGAGAATAGAGATGATATAAATGCTGACTTGATCACCTGCAATTCCCACTTTTTGGATAAGCTACTGATCACGTACATTCCTGCGATCTATCACTGGAAGACGCCTTCAATATTTTGGTCACTTAGAAAATAACACCAGGAGCCATCATGCTAATACGAAGTGTTAAAGCGCAAAGTCATTCCAAAAAACAGATAGACATATTGATTTGATATCGTAAAAAGTCTAATTTCATTTCGCCAACGATGGAAGCAAGCACACAATCTTCTGTAGAAGCGCCAACTATAGCTTTTCATCATCGAGTTATCGTTGCATCAGTCCTAGCGGGTTTAGCAATTATAGGCCTCTTTGGCAATGCTCTTGTTATCGTCTCCGTCATCATCACGAAAAAGCTTCGTACAGTCACCAACATCTTGGTGGTCAATCTCGCTTTCGCTGACATTTTGACGTGTTCCAGCTTACCATTCCAGATCGCCGGTCTCCTAAGTCAAACGGGAAGGTACCCGATTCCCGAGATCATCTGTGTAATTGTGGCTGGAGTTACGCTCACCAGCGTATCCTGTAGTGTATCTAATTTAGTCGCTATCGGTTTTGTCCGCTGGTACGTCATCACCAAATCTATTCGTGGTCATCAAGGTCTCAATACTCCGAAGAATATTGCGAAAGTCGTGCTGATCATCTGGATGGAGTCAATTGCATTCGTGATCATACCTCCTGTTATAGGAGTCGGGACTCACGGTTATTCAAGATACTACGGCATTTGCTCTTTGACCGATGCGAACCCACTGGTCTTCGTTTATGCCATCTTTCAGGGCTCTGTCATTGTTACTGCCCTGTTACTCACCTTTACGTTTTACGGGCTGATTTTGCGCCACGTTTTGCAACACAATAAGCAGTTCCGAGACAAGTTTGCAGATGATAAAGCTACCGGTTCAAGCTCAGCAGAGGCACAAAAGAAAAAGGGTTCTTCATCTACATCTCAAGATTCTCGTCCACCCATGATCAAAGCCATCAACCAAAAGGAGATCGAGATCACAAAGAATGTTTTCATTGTTGTCTGCCTCTTCATAATTTGCTTTGTAGCGCAAGGCGTGAAATCTCTTATCCCCGGGGCAAGCCTGTTCACCCTCTATGGCTTCATGATCATGATGGCGAACAGCGTGGTCAATCCGATCATTTATGGTCTGAAGCATCCTAACTTTCAAGAGGCTTTCAAGAGAATCCTTTGCCGTCGTCGCAGACCGCTCGAGCACGTCTCGAACTGATTACAAAGAATTCCGTTTAAAGGTAACACAGAGTGTTTTTCAAGGTCTTTTCTTACTTAGTACGTCGTTTTAAGTATTAAAGCTTATCTGTACTAGTTTATAGGAGGGATTAGAGCACACTGCAAGGTCACTGCACAGGTGGTTATCTCATCAACTCAGCTCTCAAATAACATAAGAAAAAGAGGATCATGGGGGACCAATGGTCACCGATTGGGTATTGTTTTCTATATAGAGGGAGCAAGTACCTACAAGTAGGACAGTGTGGCTTTGAAACAAGCCCAAATCATTCATTGATTGCTGTAAGGCTTTTTTCCATTCGTGATTTACTCACAATTAACAAAAATCTTCAAAGAAGTAACACTATTTTAGATCAAAATTGTACGGGAAGGAGTTGGGTAATATCAGGAAGATATTTTCCCTTTTTTTGCAATTTAGTCCTTTATGTAACAAATCATGAGTTTATTAGATTTGATTAATAATTGATTAACTAATTTATTATTTATTCACTCTTTTATATATATTCATATATCTTCTATGTATTTCTACTTATTTACTTAAAACGTATTTTAAGAAAACAACCAACATTGGTAGGGGAATGATTTATAATATGGGCCTGTAAGACATAAGAATGTACAGCACTGAATTATTTAAATTAGGGAACCAATCTGCTAGTAACAGACAGTTTGTATATTTTCAATAAACTAATACTAACGAAAATTTACAATACAATAGTGAATACTTACAGACCGAAATTCTAAAGTGAATATTAAACAAAATACAAGGCAAGAAGTACAGATATCAATATATTTATCAACTTATGAGAAAAGATATTAAAACAGTGTTGGATAATGCAAAATTGAATTTCGGTTTCTTAAACATATACTTAGTTGAATTATCCAAGGAAAGCGCATCTTGAATGTTATCATGAAACAGATTCCAGTCGTTAACTTAGGCATTTTATAAAAATGACTGTGGTGTTTAGTTTTGAGGAAATTATATTCAGACAATTAGCATTACTTTTGGGGTCCAGATCTATCAAAATCCCCATCTGTAACATAAGTGGGTAGAGGCAAGTAAGACGGACACTAATTTAAAACAGAATTGATCATTATGCAGGGTAACCAATGTATTTTTTCGGTTACTTGGAAGGTTTAAAACAAAAGTATAAATCAAGGATACATGTGCGCTTGCAAGTATAGTGCCCTTTGACAAGACGCGGTGCGATTTTCCCTGTTCAATAATAGCTCATGATCTGATTATACATTTAAAGAAATTCGGATGAGTTTACTTTTAATTATAATGGATTCGTTGATTAGATTTATTTGGAGATATTATTAAAAGGTAACATGCACATTGCCGCGAATGACATAGATAATTACGGCATGGTGGATCAAGACATTCAGATACATCGGTATTGATCAAGGAGAATATGATGGGGGCGAGGAGACCTCCTTGTGGGTTGAAATAAAAAGGAATGTCATGTAAGAACGATTTTTTTTTTCTTCAGTGTAGTCAGTTATAGTGGATAGTGGATCTAATTAGGATTTTTCAGTGGATGACATTCATTATTTACGTCCTCACAAAATAATAGTAAAAGAATCATTGTAATTCGCATCGTAGCTTCTTACCTCATCTGTATCATCATCACAGCGAATCAGATGGGAGAAGGTAGTCGATGCACTTGGCGTATTTTAATGCTTCCTCATAATCCCTTCAGTTTTGTTTAAAAAATATACGCCAGATGCCATTAATTTTCTTTTTCAGTTCATCGATAATGGTAGGTCACTGTTCCTAGTCACAATATTAACATACATATAATTTCGTTAACTATGTCGGAAATTGTTCAAAATTAATAAAGAATTTATGAATAATTGAAAAAATTAATGAATCAAGAACAAATTGAATAAACAAACAAATAAATATAATTTATTAAAACAGCATCAATCAACCAAATAAATCTAAAAAGTTTGATTGTTCTTTCTTTAAAAAAGAAGGGACAAATTAAATAGATATTAAAATCATTACCAATTGATCATATATCACAAAATGAACAAGGTATCATTATTCATTCACGTTGTTCATATCTAACTGAGACTACTAGTAGTCAATGAGTTCCATAACAATATTTACAAAACGCAATTTGATATTGTTTTATCTTAATCGGTAAGATATCTTTCTTGGCAGAAATTGTTTTGAGATTTTTTAAAATATTTATTGTAAGTATATATCTACCAAAGAAATATGGCCAACTCATACAATAGCGTTTTTAAGCCCTTTGTGCGCACGTTTTTCATATTCACTGTTTCAAGAATATATTTCTTAATAAATGTTATTATATTCCACATACTAAGAATCTTGCTCTACGATTGGTCAACAGTAAATCACGTGATGAAAGATAGTTCGCCCATTATTGATGGGAGAAGCAAAAAGTTCGTTACACTGTGTAGATAGTACTACTATCTACACAGTGCAACGCACTTGCAATGAAGATAGAGTTACTATCTACAGAGGGCAACGCACTTTCACTGAAGATTACCCAAAAGCGCACTAAAACAGGCGTAATTAAGCGCGCATTACCAATGAACGCAATTAAAGCAAACACATGCGCGCACAGTACCCTCAAGGGGTTGGGTTAAACTTTTAACTTTTTTGGTGTGAATTTGGGCCTTGTGTCTTTCATATAGATGCATACACGTCCTTTTCTTTTTGTAGTTAAATTGTTTTTAGATGTGGAATATAAAGCAAATAATCACCTTTTGGTTTCAGGCGATGGCAAACTATCACTTCCTCGTCTATCAGAATGTATACGCTATCTTTCCTCAGCTTCGCTTCGGAAAGATAGCTACATCCAGATCGCTTCGGAAGTGATAGTTTGTCCCATCACCTTCACCAACGGTAGTTATTTGCTTACTATAGGACTCAACATTCAGTTGAAAAAGATGTTTCAAAAGAGAAAACGATTTTACAAACATGATATATTCCTACATAAATCAGGCAAGAGTTCGCTATCCAAGCAGATCTTAGTTTATTGAATACACGATGGTTTGATTCGAAGACATAAATATATGTATCAGAATAGCGATTGAATGAAAAGGCACAACTTTACATGACAGTGAATTTTGATGGTTTCTTTTGGGGCATAGCGCGGGTCTAGACATTGTGGGGGCACTGATACTGTATGCATGTGGGGCGTGTGTGTGTGTGTGTGTGTGTGTGCTCTCACCTCAGCATTCTTGTGGGGTTTTATGTGCGCTTCACATACCCCTTGTGAGGCATTTTTACTTTGTGGGGTATTTTTTCAGGACCCCACAGAGTAAAGTCTTTCAAATGACTGTATATTCGGTGTCCTATGCCCTGCGGGGCATTAGAAGTGGTACCCCATAAATGACTCTTTGTGAGCGTGTGCTAAAACTTGCACACGACTTTTATGGTAACATCGTAAGCACACCGCCGGGTTGTTATCGCCGGGTTGTACATACCCCACTAGTAGGGGACCACAAGGTATATCTGGAACGCACAGAAATACCCCACAATCAGGTGCCCCACAAAGGCCCTGATGTGAGAATTTGTGTGCGTATGTGTGTGTGTATGTCGGGGGACGACACTACTCGGTGGATGAAATGTACATTATAAAAGCCATTGATTGGCGAGATGGAGTAGGAGGGAGTGGTAACTTCTTCTTTTCCCTTCCCTTTCCTTCTCTATCTTGTTTCTGCTCCTCTATGTAGGCTATGTGTATATAGCTTGCTAATGGGTCGGGGGAGGTTCAATGAAGCTCTTACTTTACATCTAATGAACATGGCAAACAAAGCCTTTTTGGTCGCAGATTAATCCTGCCGTGATAATTTATGTTCATGGCCATCAATCATGAAACCGATCGGTTGGCAACAGCTGATTTAGATTTAATTGGAAGATTGAATGTCATTCATAATCTACTATCTTCAACAAGATTATAGCTTTTCGCGCATAACGAGTTTTACAATTTTCATGATTATAAATGTGGCAAAATCCATCGAGATAATTTAAATGCTGACTTGATCACCTGCATTCCCACTTGTTGTATCGGCTACTGGTCACGTACATTTTTGCGATTCCCATCAATGTCCGAATGATATCAACTGCGCTATCTTTCATCGCAAGACGCCTTCAATATTTTGGACACTTACAAAATAACACCATCAGCCATCATGCTTATACGAAGTTTCAAAGCGCAAAATTGTCTAATACCACATGGAAATATTGATTGAATAACGTAAAAATCCCAAAAGTCTAATATCAATTTGCCAACGATGGAAGCAAGTCCACAATCTCCTGTAGAAGCACCAACTATAGATTTCCTTCATCGAGCTACCATTGCATCAGTTCTAGCGGGTTTAGCGATTATTGGTCTCTTTGGCAATACTCTTGTTATTGTCTCCGTCATCACCACGAAGAACCTTCGTACGGTCACCAACATGCTGGTTGTCAATCTCGCTATTGCTGACATTTTCACGTGTTCCAGCCTACCGTTCCAGATCGCCGGTCTCTTAAGTCAAACGGGAAGGTGCCCGATTCCCGAGATCATCTGTGCAATTGTGGCTGGAGTTGGATACACCAGCGTATGCAGTAGTATATCTAATTTAGTCGTTATCGGTTTCGTCCGCTGGTACGTCATCACCAGATCTATTCGTGGTCATCAAAGTCTCAATACTCCGAAGAATATTGCGAAAGTCGTGCTGATCATCTGGATGGATCAATTGCACTCATGATCATACCTCCTGTTCTAGGAGTCGGGACTCTCGGTTATTCAAGATACTACGGCATTTGCACTTTGACGGATACAAACCCACGGGCCTTCGTTTGTGTCATGTTTCAGGGCGCTGTCATCATTACTGCCCTGATACTCACCTTGACGTTTTACGGACTGATATTGCGCCACGTTTTGCAGCATGATAAGCAGTTCAGAGACAAGTTTGCAGATGATAAAGCTACCGATTCAAGCTCAGCAGAGACACAACAGAAAAAGACTTCTTCATCTTCATCTGAAGATTCTCGTCCACCTATGATCGGTGACCATTGGTCCCCCATGATCCTTTTTTCTTATGTTATTTGAGAGCTGAGTTGATGAGATAACCACCTGTCCAGTGACCTTGCAGCGTGGTCTAATCCCCCATTTACACTAGTACTGATGGGCTTTAAGATAGGTGGTGGTTATCTCTTACGCACAAATCCCCTTTTATTTCTTCAAGTGGGCAACATTCCGTTATGGTTGAGGACCTGGTGTACACAACACCGTAGAACCAATGGAACATTAGACTAAAAAGGGAATCCTCCATAGGCGTTTGAAAAAAAGGTGGGGCAGTAGCGGTTCTTAAAGAATAATATTTGGGGTTGCTTGGGATGTTTAGGGGCTTAGGGGTTTAGCGCTCGTTTTTCTAAATGTGCCTCGCGAAAATGTTGAGGACTTGAGGAATATTTTGTGAGAGGGGGTTGACCCCTCCCCGTAAAACCCCCGTTGCAGTTCTGCTGTTCACTGATCTCTAGGCCTAAACCACCCTGAGCCTAAACAGTCTGGATCATTCAAAAAGGGGTTAAGAATTATTCCTCCAGATTTAGTCATCTTAATTTCATTGAGAAAGGGTTGAATACGGATTTATTAGCCGTGGACTATAAGAGTTCTCTAAAGGCCCGGTCACACAGGGAGGACGCATGGGGAACGCACGGCCAGCGCATGGAAAATTTGCAATTTTGGCCAGTGCGTTGTCGTGCGCCCAACTTTTGTCGAAGATACAGCTAGCTGACACCAAATGCATAGCGTGTTGCTAGCGCGCTGGACGCATACAGGGCGCACACAGGGCGCACACAGGGCGCACACAGAGCGCACATGATAACAACTTCCACGAATGCACAGCGTGTTGCTAGCGCGCTGGACGAATGGTCCACGCATGCACCGCGTTCTACGACGCACGGCCAGCGCATTGGAAATCGGAAAAGGCCGTGTGCCTAACTTTTGTCATAATTTGGGAAAAGCTACCGAGCTGACACAAAATGCACAGCGTGTAGCTAGCGCGCTGTGCGTATACAGGGCGTGTGCTCCGCGCATGTCTGGCGCTGATCTAGCGCGCTCCACGCATGTCTGGCGTGCCTTTGGCGTGTACATTCATGCGTCGAGCTCGGCGCACGTTTTTGAGCATGCTCAAAAAATCCCGACGCACACAGCGTATGACGACGAATGCATAGCGTGGGTCCAGCGCGCTCGACGAACGAGTAACGAGTGATGACGCACGCCTAGCGAACGACAACGCACTGGCCAAAATTGCAAATTTTCCATGCGCTGGCCGTGCGTTCCCCATGCGTCCTCCCTGTGTGACCGGGCCTTAAAGTTGGTACTCTTTTCCTTGATTGCACATAATACGATGCAAATTCTGTGTTTTTAGCATCACCTTTATTTTTACATTGTCTGAACAAAACCATAGGATTACAATTCTGTTTGCCAATGAATTCAGCAAAGTGATGTTTCCCCTAAATATAATTCCTCGAGATCACATTCGAATGTTGCCTAGTTGGTAACTATGATACCTTGTAAATGGAGTAATTTTGCAAATCAATAAAAGGAACTATGAAATTGATATCATAACAAAGATATTGAAAATAAGGAGGAAAATGAGAGAGAGAGAGAGAGAGAGAGAGAGAAAGGGGGAGGGGAGAAAGGTGGAGGTCTAGAGGGGGAAAGAGGTAATGGCAATGATATGATAACATTGAACTCGAATTCTGTAGTCATTTTTTGTTAATGGCTTGATCGAAGATATCTTCATGTTATGATCATCGCTTTCTCTGGGAGTATGGCTCTGCCTTGTTGTAGACCTACTAAAACCCATGAAAAAAACAATACTGGTTTTAAGAGATCAATAGCCTGAAGTAGAGCGCGCATCAGTTACGTTCTTTGCCAATCAATAACTATCTGACTGCTAAAAATCAAAGATATTTAAAACTTCAAAAGCGGATAAATGTTAACCGTTGAGAAAGGGTAAAAACGTTCACTTGGAAACCTTCACTTCGTACCGACAGCATTCTGGCTTCATGCCTGTATAACCTGGTAGTATCTACGAACTGCTAGTGCGTGTCGAGTCGCAAATAACTTTTATTGGTGTTTTCCGTTTTGTCGCGAATTAACAAATCGCAAGTAATTTGTTTGCATAATTATATATTTTCCCCTCTTAACCAACTGATATATCAACTCATATAGGTTGGTCAATTTATCATAATCGTTTTGGACTCTCTTTTAATTAAAACGGACTTAGTCCAGTAATACTACTGTGCAATGAGGCAACTCTAAAATAATCGAACAAAACTGTGAATGGCATTGGAGTGTCAAAATATATTATATTTTAAAATTCAAGCATTCTTCGTCTTGTAACTGTTAGACAAATAGAAAAGTAGTTTTGGAAATTTAAAAACGATCAGACCATAAACTGTTTCATTTTGCTTTTTAGGTAAATGTTGAACGTAACAAAATACGGTAACGATCTCACTTGAAATTAGCGAATCGTGGATGGAGGTGAGTCTAGGAACTCCTACAGAGCTATATATACAATGGCTTTCCATCATCGAGTAGTTCAGTATCGGTCTTGATTGGTCAGGGGTGTCGATTTGTATCCGTGGTTGGGGGGATGATAGGTGCCAAAATATTTTCGGCAATGGATCAAAGCAACCAAGCGTGTGGCAGGTTGCACCCCTCCCTTCCAAGTTATTAACTTGTTCAAGTCACCCTCAATAAAGATAACATTCAGATAATATAAGAGTGGTAATACAATTAATAACATGCTAAATGTTAGTCCTGACTCTTGCCTGCAGTGTAGGCCTACCAGACTGATATCATCTATTTTTAAACGAAATTTAGACATTACCCAAAAAAAAATCCAATGGTGAGGGATATCAGCTTGTGAAAGTATTATGCTACCAGTGGGCAAATGCATTTATAAGCAACCAGGAAAGGTTCATGTAGACAGAAAATTCTTTATTTCCTGGTGATAGAAACATGCATTTTATGAATATTGATGTCTCCAAACAACATTCATCGTGAAAACCCCATTCCAATATTCTGTGTAAGGAGATCTAAAAAAAAATAGTTCTCATTAGTAAATGAAAAACATATTGCTTTTGGTTCTTCATTTGACTCTCTTCCTTCTTTAAAGTTGATACTCTAAGACAATCCCAAATATTGAGATAATTACATCAATAGAAAGCTTTTAACCCCCAGAATAACACTAAATGGTGTCCAACTGACAAAAACAAGTTTAGAATGGTGAATTTATGCGAGTAAACTCTACCAAACTATCTAGTCTGAAACCCGGAAGTGCATGTAGAGTCGGGCCTCTATCCGTGACGTCACGAACGGGACTCATGGGCTCAGTGAGAGTGAATGGCAGTGATAACCCTACTATCCTGTCAGAGCTTAGATTTGTTGCTGTTAAGGAGTATATTTAATGGATTTTCTGTTTTGATTTGAATGAAGAATAACGAAGCAACATTTTCCAGTCGCTGATTTCTTATTATATCCTCATATTCACCTATTTGGTAGAGATTTAAGACGAGTTTACTGCTTGGGAAACAAGGTTAAATCATGCACGTATGAATAGGCGGATGCAATATCTGGTCATCATATAAGGTACAGGAGCAGTTTTGTAAAACGAATAGGCCTAGAACTATGATAATACTTATCATAGATGTGTGTGACTGCCTCAAAAAAGGATACAGTACCAGTTAAACATTTTATGTTGTAAAATATCAAACTTGAACGAGATCATGCAAGCGCGCTTCCTCTATAATATTTTGACAACGTCTATTGATCGAACGATATTCACCCGCGAGTGATGCGGCTCTTGCACGAACGTTTGTGAAGCGAGCAGAATCGGGAGGTAAGACCAGGCGGCTGCTTGCTTGTGATGGAACGTACATGTGCGCTAGTTATATGTTTATCGGCAATTGCAAGAGAATGAAAGCGACGTTACCAGCTAAGAAAAACAACTAACAAAGACTTCCTCCTGACTACCGGTGTCAGAATTGGTAGATGAAGGATCTTCCAAGGAAGGCGAAAGACATGGGAAAAAGGAAGAAGAAACCATCAGGAGATCGTAATGAACTGTGCATGGGTCCACTTACTAGACAGCTACTGTTCACTCCGTGCCTGGGCCGATTTCAACACCAAAACAAAAATTACATGGTGAAAATATCGACTAATAGCACATCGTTGGCATGTATATGTCATAATTTTTAAAAGGGGAATTGATATTAATACTATGAAATATTAGGGGAAGGTAAAGAATTGTACATAGAATTATGATTTATTAGACTTTTCAGCCTTTGAACCAAAACTAAGCCGAAAATCGTATCACTCTGCACATGCTTTCTATGGAACATCCGGGTACGTGAATATACTCTTTCCCGGACGCGATGTCATAATAGTAGACCAGCGCCGTGACTGATTTTCTATGCAAAGAGAGGCGGATATTTTCGACATTTCAATTAAGGATTTCGAGTAGCGAGAATTTTTTGTGATATACTATGGAATTGAAAAACTTATAAATCACACATGCTTGCCGTAGGTACCAAATTAAGGGACATTTATTTGCTTAGAATATCAGCTTTAATTAAACCAACTGAATCCTCTCTGCGGGAAACTCAATTCAATGAAACAAAATATCACTGATGCAAAATTTGGTTCTCAAAATGGCAGAAAATGTCCACTCCTGATCTCATACAAACTGTCTGTTTCTTAAAAACATAATATAAAACTTACGTTCCAACTACCAAACAACAAACTTCCATTATCTCCATCGTCACCCAGATATACTTATCATACCAGATACGCTCTAAAATATAAGCATATTAATATTCCCCTAAGGCCCTGACCAGAGCACTTACGTTCCAACTACCAAATAACAAACTTCCATTATCTCCATCGTCACCCAGATATACTTATCATACCAGATACGCTCTAAAATATCAGCATAATATTCCCCTAAGGCCCTGACCAGAGCACTATTTTTTCTTCAAAAACTATAACCAGTCTTAGAAGGTGAATTATTATTGGAAGGGTGTTATAAACAAAACTTCAAACTTAATATAGGATTTCACGGCGAAATTCGCGAGTTTGTCATTCGAATTCATTTACTCTGCATTTAAGTTAGCGCATATCGGCTTTGCCATGCCAATTATCATTCAATTTTCCCGTTTCGGTATTCAATTTAGAATTTTGGTCGAAGGGTTTTATAGATCTGTCATTTAATTTAGAAACTGCTCAACTAGCATTCAAATTAATCGTCACGTGTCGAGGCGTCATTTTTATCATTCAAATTAACACCTGTCATTCGTATTCGAATTATGTTTATTCAAGTTAGGAATGTTAGGGGGAAGAAATACAACCCACGTTTACAGTTTTAAAAAAATGCAATTAAATGCATGATTTGCCATTAGGGTCTTTTCTATTATTCTATTTATTAATTTTGAGGACAATGCATAATTATGGGTGTAGTCAGACATTAGGTAAAGAAGGGGCGAAATCAAGGGATATGGCATTTCTGCACGGACATGTTCATATACCCCGGAAAAGTGGGGACACAAAAATACCTACCCCAGTCACAATATTGTACCATTCCTCCACAATGAAAATGTGATAGATTTATGATGAAACACAAGACAAACAACTTTCATACATAAAAATGTACACAAATATTGAGACCATCAAGTCCGTAGATGTATAAAAGTCGTTTTTTTTTCTTCTTAACAATCAAACTTAAAGGATGATGAATATCAGATAAATCTAAAAGTATAAAAAGTGTATAAATGCAAGAAAATAAAATATGGTGAAATACACATGGAAAAAACAATCTTGAAAGAAAAAGAATGAACTAAAAAAAGTGTGTAATAAACGAGAAATGTATATTGACAATTAATTTAAGTGCACAAAGTACTAATTTGAATGCTGCAAATGAATTCGAATGCTAAAAGTACACCTTCGCGATGTCAGAAATCGTGTTGCGCCAAATCGAATGACCAAATAGCGAAAGAAGCACATAATTTAAATTTAAATGAAACATACATAGATTCTAACGAAAACTTCATAGATTTGAAAACTAGAAAAAGGAATATGAACCCAAGATATATCTGACAGCACTAAAACCGTCGAATTTGAACGCAAGACAAATTAATTTAAATGACAAACTCGCGAATTTGGCCGGAAAATCCTATACCATTCTAACCTTCAAAAACACCTTAACTACATTCTTATAGCTGTTACGTTTGAAAACAATACATAGGCCTACATCAGCTTTTCAATAAAACAAAAATAACTTGTGACATATCAATCTTTCTCCAAAATATCGAACTGGAGTATTCTGTTGTATTGCTTGTTTAATGAGCTGGGCGTACAGATATGGGTAGAATATGAATATGCCCATATGGGTAACACATGGATTAACCCACATGGGATATATCTGGGTTAACCAATATGGGTACCAGATGGGATTAAGCTGGGCATACCCATTTGGGCCCAGTTTGGTATGGGTCCCACATGGGCTTGCTACCCGGGTTATTATCCTCTCTGTCTCTCATTATCTCTCTCTCTTTGTCTCCCACTCTCTACTTCTTTTTTGCACTTTTGCGCCTCGCGCTTAACATTTAGCTCGTTGCTTTTTTGACGCTGCGGCTTTGCATTTGGCGCACTACATTTCTATGATGCTGTTGATTGAATAAATTGAATAAATTCATCAATTCCTGATGAACCCGTATGAGCGAGATTTCAATTTATTCTTGTTTCATATACGGCTGTCTCATTTACTTCGTTTTCTATTTATATATGTATGTATTATGAAAATGAGATAGCAAAATGTGTATATTGATGGTCATCTTGCGAGTAATAACCATTAACTACTCTCATCGGGCTCCCATCATTAATTTTTCACTTCATTTTTTTTAATGGTGAATTATTGGGGGGGGGGGGGGGTGATTGTACAGACCACCCTCCCCCCCCCCCACCTGAAATATTGGGGGGATGTATCCCCCCCATCACCCCCTCCGGGATCGACACCCATGGTACATACAGTCCCGTTATAGATAGGTTCGCGCCGACTACAAGAAGATAACAATGGTCTAAAATGCAAAGAAATAGTCCCAAAGTCCATAGCACATCGAAACTATTTTGCATGCTTCGTACGGTATTCGCATTTACGATTGAGCATTGTACCCGTCGCCATTCACTTGGAAGTTTCGATACGCATGGTTATACAATATCGTGCGGTTAAGGTGCATAGTGCACAGTCGCGCATAACGAATTTTACTATTTTCATGATTAGAAATGTGGCAAAAAGAATCGAGATAATATAAATGCTGAATTGATCACCTGCAATTCCCACTTTTTGTATCGGCTACTGATCACGTTCATTTTTGCGATTCCCATCAACGTTCGAATGACATGAACTGGAAGACGCCTTCAATCTTGTGGGACTGCTTACACAATAACGCAATCAGCCAGCTAATAAGAAGTGTTAAAGCGCAAAGTCATTTAAAAAACAGATGGACATATTGATTGCCAAACGCAAAATTCCCACAAGTCTAATTTCAATTCGGCAACGATGGAAGCAAGTCCACAATCTTCTGTAGAAGCGCCAACTATAGCTTTCCATCACCGAGTTATCGTTGCATCAGTCCTAGCTGGATTAGCAAATATTGGTCTCTTTGGCAATACTCTTGTCATCGTCTCCGCCATCACCACGAAAAAGCTTCGTATGGTCACCAACATCTTGGTGGTCAATCTCGCTTTCGCTGACATTTTGACCGTTTCAGATCACCGGTCTCTTAAGTCAAACGGGAAGGTACCCGATTCCCGAGATCATCTGTGCAATTGTGGCTGGAGTTGGATACACCAGTGTATGCAGTAGTGTATCTAATTAAGTCGCTATCGGTTTCGTCCGCTGGTACGTCATCACCAGATCTATTCGTGGTCATCAAGGTCTCAATACTCCGAAGAATATCGCGATAGTCGTGTTGATCATCTGGATGGAGTCAATTGCACTCATGATAATACCTCCTGTTCTTGGAGTCGGGACTATCGGTTATTCAAGATACTACGGCATTTGCTTTTTGACCGATACAAACCCACTGGCCTTCGTTTATGTCATGTTTCAGGGCTCTGTCATCATTACAGCCCTGTTACTCACCTTTACATTTTACGGACTGATATTGTGCCACGTTTTGCAACACAATAAGCAGTTCCGAGACAAGTTTGCAGATGATAAAGCTACTGGTTCAAGCTCAGCAGAGACACAAAAGAACAAGGCTTCCTCATCTACATCTCAAGATTCTCGTCCACCCATGATCAAAGCCATCAACCAAAAGGAGATCGAGATCACAAAGAATGTTTTCATTGTTGTCTTCCTCTTCATGATTTGCTTTCTAGCGCAAAGCGTGAACTACGTAATTCCCGGGGCAAGACTGTCCACCCGCTATAGCTACTTGATCACGATGGCGAACAGCGTGGTCAATCCGATCATCTATGGTCTGAAGCATCCCAACTTTCAAGAGGCTTTCAAGAGAATCCTTTGCCGTCGTCGCAGACCGCTCGAGCGTGTCTCAAACTGATAATAAAGATGTCCAATTGTAGGTAATACAGAGTGTGTGTCATGGTTTTTTCCTATTTGGTACGTCGTTTAGTATTATAATAGACCAAAATCATTCATCGATTGCTGTAAGGCTTTTTTCCATTCGTGATTTACTCACAATTGACAAAAATCTTCCAAGAAATACCACTATTTTAAATCAAAATTGTACAGGATGGAGTTGTACCTTTGGTGAGCTTCATGCAATCGTAATCGTACACTTTCGATTTTTTTTTCATTCGATTATTACATGGAATTTATTGGTTTTTCTTTTGTCACAATAGGTACGATCTAATAAGAAATAGGCAAACAGGCTTTAAATAAATGATTGGGTAATTGAAGAAAAAGGGATTGGATGAATGAATTAATAAAGAAATTCATGATGAATAAATAACTCAATGAATTACTTTCCAAAAATGAACAAAAACCAATGACTGAAAAAGAAAGAAAAAAAGTATCATAAAAGTTTTCATCTGCATTAATGATACAACTAATTCTGTAGTATTTAAAATAAGGAGAACAATGGCGTCCAAGTAATGTTATATTGCACAGAAACTTTACTAGTAATTTATTTAAAATAAAATGCTGCGAATGCGGAAAATGGGTTTAAAAGAAAAGGGACAATTTTCTTACATAATTTTACAAGGTTGATACGAGTGTTCTGTTTTTTTTTTCTCTTCTTGTACATTTAAAGAGTTGATTTATTTTAAAGATATCTAGTCGTTCAGTGTAGCTGTTTTGAAGATCGTATTTTCTTTCTTTAGCAAAGAAGGCACTAAGTGAATAAACTTTGAAATTCATCATCAATTGATTATGTGTCACATAGTGAATAAGGTTTCATGTTTCGTTCACGAGGTTCAGATCTACCTAAGACTACTGGTAGTCGATGAATTCCTCAACAAAATCTATAAAGAGAAAGCCGATCTTTTTGTATTGAAATCTGTAAGGTAACTTAGTTGGCAAAGAATTTGTTTAATATTCTATAATTCATACATTCTGGGTATTTGTGCCGAAGAAAAAAGATTTCAACTCATAAAATAGGTTTGTAAAGCACTCGGTGCGCACGTTTTCATGTTAAAGGAAACCTTAACCCAAAGAATAAGTGTAGGTATTCTGAAAAATGAGATGTATTCCTGCCCTTTGATTTACAATATTCCTTACGAAAATGTACAAGATATATATAAATGAAGATATTCCTGGCATGATGTGATGCCTTTCAGCATGATATAGGCGCAGCCATTTTCTTAAAATGTGACGTACCTGTTGAAGTTGAACATGTATCATGCAACATGCACCAAGCTTTAGTTGGAAAGAATTTTTAAATCAATAACGAAACCTTTACTTTTCAATTAAACAAATAATAATAACTGAGATGATAGAAATTATATTAGGTGAAAAATAAATAATAGGGGCACAATTGTAACCAAATTCATGTATAAATACTACACTATAGCAGTTGACAAATCTATTTCATTTATGAGAAACCTTCACCCCAGAAGTGCACTAACTTATTTATGTAATTTGTGTTCTGGCAATTATAGTACAAAGGATAATAGCAGAGAATGAAATGCTTCATCACCACACACGTCTGGGAAAGAAGCGTTCATAAATTTGGTACATTTACTTGATAAACGACTTCGCATAGTACGTCACATTATCAAGAAAATGGCGATGCCCATGTCGTGCTGAGAAACTGTACTTTATTTCTGCTTTATACCTCTCTTATACCCTTTGGTGGGGATTCTTGTAGATTCATGGACAATAATATAATAAATCTCTCAGAATAAGTAAAGTTATAACTTGGGGGTCGGTTTCCTCTGTTTCAATACAATGACTTTGAAGAATTTGACTATAGAACTGAACATTCAGTTGAAAGAGAAAGTATGTTTGAAAGGGAAAAACGATTTTAGAAATATAATATATTCCTACCTGAATCAGGCATAATTACCCAATCCAAGCAGATCTTCTTTTATTGAATACACGATGGTTTGATTCGAAGCCATAAATATTTTGATCTGAATCGCGATTGAACAAAGAAAATGTCTTATGGATGTAATCATAATGGCACATCTTTACATGATGCTTGATTTCACTGGTTTCTGTAGTGGCATAGCGCGGGTCTAGACATTGTGGGGGCACTGGCATTGTATTTCTGTGAGGCGTGAGTGTGTGTGTGTGCGTGTGTGTGTGTTTGTGTGTGTGTGTGTGTGTGTGTCGGGGGTGGCAATACTCGATATATGAAATACAAATGTGTAAAGCCATCAATTGGCGAGAGGGAGTAGAAGGGGTTCGTAACATCTTCTTTCCCCTTTCCTTCGCATCTCTTGTTTCTGCGCCCATAATGTGTTTATTGTTTGATAATGGCTCGGTGGAAGATCAATGAAGCTCTAACTTTACATCTAATGAACCCGACATACAATATATTTCCGGTCGCAGATTTATCCTACTGTGATATTTGTTTATTCATGGCTATCATTCATGGAAGTCATAAAACTGCACAGTTGGCAACAACTGATTTAAATTGAATTGAAAAGTATAATGTCATTCAGAATCTATCATTTTCAATAAATCAAGAGCTTTTTGCGCATAACGAGATTTAAAATTGACCTGATTATAAATGTGGCAAAGAGTATAGAGATAATATAAATGCTGACTTGATCACCTGCAATTCCCACTTTTTGGATAAGCTACTGATCACGTACATTCCTGCGATCTATCACTGGAAGACGCCTTCAATATTTTGGTCACTTAGAAAATAACACCAGGAGCCATCATGCTAATACGAAGTGTGAAAGCGCAAAGTCATTACAAAAAACAGATAGACATATTGATTTGATATCGTAAAAAGTCTAATTTCAATTCGCCAACGATGGAAGCAAGCACACAATCTTCTGTAGAAACACCAACTATAGCTTTCCATCATCGAGTAATCGTTGCATCAGTCCTAGCGGGCTTATCAATTATCGGCCTCTTTGGCAATACTCTTGTTATCTTCTCCGTCATCACCACGAAAAAGCTTCGTACGGTCACCAACATGTTGGTTGTCAATCTCGCTATCGCTGACATTTTGTCGTGTTCTAGCTTAACATTCCAGATCGCCGGTCTCTTAAGTCAAACGGGAAGGTACCCGATTCCCGAGATCGTCTGTGCAATTGTGGCTGGAGTTACGCTCACCAGCGTATGCTGTAGTGTATCTAATTTAGTCGCTATCGGTTTCGTCCGCTGGTACGTCATCACCAGATCTATTCGTGGTCATCA
Source organism: Strongylocentrotus droebachiensis (assembly GCA_035222895.1). Lineage (NCBI taxonomy): Eukaryota > Metazoa > Echinodermata > Echinoidea > Camarodonta > Strongylocentrotidae > Strongylocentrotus > Strongylocentrotus droebachiensis. Next base: position 91,392 of record JAVYIG010007118.1, read on the forward strand.
AGGTCTCAACAATCCGAAGTATATTGCGAAACTCGTGCTGATCATCTGGATAGCGTCAATTGCATTCGTGATCATACCTCCCGTTATAGGAGTCGGGACTCTCGGTTATTCAAGATACTACAGCATTTGCTCTTTGACCGATACAAACCCATTGGCCTTCGTTTATGCCATGTTTCAGGGCTCTGCCATCGTTAGTGCCCTGGTACTCACCTTGACGTTTTGCAACACAATAAGCAGTTCAGAGACAAGTTTGCAGATGATAAAGTTACCGGTTCAAGCTCAGCAGAGGCACAAAAGAACAAGGCTAATCCATTTACATCTCAAGATTCTCGTCCACCGATGATCAAAGCCATCAACCAAAAGGAGATCGAGATCACAAAGAATGTTTTCACGGTTGTCTGCCTCTTCCTGATTTGCTTTGTAGCACAAGGCGTGAACTCTGTTATTCCCGGGGCAAGTCTGTCCACCCTTTATGGCTACATGATCGTGATGGCGAACAGCGTGGTCAATCCGATCATTTATGGTCTGAAGCATCCTAACTTTCAAGAGGCTTTCAAGAGAATCCTTTGCCGTCGTCGCAGACCGCTCGAGCGTGTCTCGAACTGATTACAAAGAATTCCGTTTAAAGGTAATACATAGTGTTTTTTAAGGTCTGTTCTTAGTTGGTACGTCGTTTAGTATTAAAACAGGCCTAAATCATTTATCGATTGCTGTAAGGCTTTTTCCATTCGTGATATACTCACAATTAACAAATATCTTCAAAGAATTACCACTATTTTAGATCAAAATTGTACGGGAAGGAGTTGTACCTCCATAGGTATTTGGGGAATATTAGGAAGATATTTTCCCTTTTTTTGCAATTCCTTCAACTTGTACCAACATATTGTTTTAGTTTTGTATATGTAACAAATCATGAGGTTAGTAGATTTGATTAATAATTGATTAACTAATTTATTATTTATTTACTCTTTCATATATAGTCGTATTTACTAAAAACGTATTTTAAGTAAAACAAAAAAGATGGTAGAGGGATGATTTATAACATGATCCTGTTAGACATACAAATTGTACAGTAATGATTTATTAGAATTATGGAACCAATCTGTTAGTATCAGGAAGTTTGTTTGTTTGAATGAATTAATACAGAATTTATGATTAATAGATAACTCAATAAATAAATTTTCCAAAAATAAATAAACTAATTACAAAATAAATAATTAAACTAGTAAATATCATAAAAGTAAAATTCAGATTGATGAACCAACTAATTATATACCATTTAAAACAACTTGAATAATGGCTTCAGCGCAATTGGCTGTTGTAATGCCTAGACACCCTACTAATAATTGGTTCATAATCAAATTCTTCGAATGCAGAAAAAAGGATTAAGAATCGATGGATAAATTTCCTACTTAATTTTAGAAGGTTGGAGCGAGTTTTTCTTGTGTTTTTTTTCTTTCTTTTTACAATCAATGAGTTGATTCATTTCAAGGGTATATATTTGGTCGTTTAGTGTAGTTGCTTTTAAGATTGTGTTTTCTTTCTTTATCAAAGAAGGGACAAATTGAATGAATAATGAAATTTATTACTAATTGACTGTAAGTTACACAGTGAACGAGGTCTCGTGTTTCTTTGGCGTCGTTCATATCTACCTGAGACTACTGGAAGTCGATGATTTCTACAACAAAATTTACAAAAAGCTATTCGATCTTTTTTTAAATTAAATCGGTAAGGTAACTTTCGTTGCAAAGATTGATTGAAATATTCGATACTTTAAACATTGTGAATATAATGTACCAAAGAAAAATTTCAACTCATACAATTTGTTTTTTAAGCTCTCTGTGCGCACGTTTTCATGCTTAAGTATTTCAAGAAAAGACCTCTTTATAATTTTTACTACAGGACTGAACATTCAGTGGAAAAGAAAGGATGTTTCAAAGGGGCAAAACGATTTTACAAATATAATGTATTCCTAACTGAATAAGGCAAGGATTTCCAAATCCAAGAAGATCTTTTTTATTGAATACACGGTGGTCTGATTCGAAGACATCAATATTTTCATCTGAATCGCGTTTGAAATATTAAAGCAAAATGTCTTGCGGATGCAATCATAATTGCACAGCTTTACATGATGGTGGATTTCAATGGTTTCTGTAGTGGCATGGCGCGGGTCTAGTCTTTTTGGGGGCACTGATACTGTATGCATGTGGGGTGCGTGTGTGTGTGTGTGTGCGTGCGTGTGTGTGTGTGTATGTGTATATCGGGGGACGACACTACTCGGTGGATGAAATGGACATTATAAAAGCCATTAATTGGCGAGAGGGAGTAGGAGGGAGTCGTAACTTCTTCTTTTCCCTTCCCTTTCCTTTCCTATCCTGTTTCTGCGCCCCTATGTAGGCTATGTGTATATTGCTTGCTAATGGCTCGGGGGAGGTTCAATGAAGCTCTTACTTTACATCTAATGAACAGGGCAAACAAAGCCTTTCTGGTCGCAGATTCATCCTGCCGTGATATTTTTTATTCATGGCTATCAATCATTAAACCGATCGGTTGGCAACAGCTGATTTAGATATTATTGGAAAGTTGAATGTCATTCACAATCTACTATCTTCAACAAATCTATAGCTTTTCGCGCTTAACGAGTTTTACAATTTGTCCTGATTATGAATGTGGCAAAATCATTCGAGATAATATAAATGCTGACTTGATCACCTGCATTCCCACTGGTTGTATCGGCTACTAGTCACGTACATTTTTGCGATTCCCATCAATGTCAGAATGATATCAACTGCGCTATCTTTCATCGCAAGACGCCTTCCATATTTTGGACACTTAAAAAATAACACCATCAGTCATCTAGCTAATGAGAAGTTTTAAAGAGCAAAATCGTCTAAAACAGATTGACATATTGAATTGATAACGTACAAATCCGAAAAGTCTAATTTCAATTCGCCAACGATGGAAGCAAGTCCACAATCTCCTGTAGAAACACCAACTATAGCTTTCCATCATCGAGCTATGATTGCATCAGTCCTAGCGGGTTTAGCGATTTTTGGTCTGTTTGGAAATACTCTTGTTATCGTCTCCGTCATCACCACGAAGAACCTTCGTACGGTCACCAACATGCTGGTTGTCAATCTCGCTTTCGCTGACATTTTGACGTGTTCCAGCCTTCCGTTCCAGATCGCCGGTCTCTTAAGTCAAACGGAAAGATACCCGATTCCCGAGATCATCTGTATAATTGTGGCTGGAGTTGGATACATCGGCGTATGCTGTAGTGTATCTAATTTAGTCGCTATCGGTTTCGTCCGCTGGTACGTCATCACCAGATCTATTCGTGGTCATCAAGGTCTCAATACTCCGAAGAACATTGCGATAGTCGTGCTGATCATCTGGATGGAGTCAATTGCACTCATGATCATACCTCCTGCTCTAGGAGTAGGGACTATCGGTTATTACAGATACTACGGGATGTGCGGTGTGACCGATACAAACCCACTGGCCTTCGTTTATGTCATGTTTCAGGGCTCTGTCATCATTACTGCCCTGTTACTCACCTTAACGTTTTACGGACTGATCTTGCGCCACGTTTTGCAACATAATGAGCAGTTCCGAGCCCAGTTTGCAGATGATAAAGCTATCTCTTCAAGCCCAGCAGAGACACCACAGAACAAGGCTTCTCCATCTACATCTCAGGATTCTCGTCCACCTATGATCAAGGCCATCAACCAAAAGGAAATCGAGATCACAAAGAATGTTTTCACGGTTGTCTGCCTCTTCATGATTTGCTTTGTAGCGCAAGGCGTGAACTTAGTAATTCCCGGTGCAAGCCTGTCCACCCTATATGGCTACATGATCATGATAGCGAACAGCGTAGTCAATCCGATCATTTATGGTCTGAAGCATCCCAACTTTCAAGAGGCTTTCAAGAGAATTCTTTGCCGTCGCCACAGACCGCTCGAGCGTGTCTCAAACTGATTACAAAGAAGCCCGATTGCAGGTAATTGTTACAGCGTATTGGTCAAGCTCTTTAAATGTCTTGTTAATATGACCACATCAATCAGTTTTCCTCAGTTAGCTGTAGAATCTAGATGTATTAAAAGGCATCGTTTAACAAATGTTAAATATGCCATGCATGGCCCTACCTGTTTTCAATGTCTTTAATATGGTGTAAATATTGAAGCCCTAAAAAAAAAAAGCGCTTCAAAATGATCATGAAGTGCCTCAAAAGTAAAAAAATCTTTGATTGACCGGTTTTATCATACTCAATTCCCCCCAATAGACTGTAGTGGTATAAAAACCGTTAGGAAAACGAAAAATTAAATTTCGATTTCCAATCATAAATATCTTGATAATCAGACAGGCGATCGGCTTGTAAAAGTCATGGGATTTCTGACTGACCTAAAGGTTTATAATTATGATTACAGCATGAGCTTAAGTTTCAGAATCTAAGGAAATGTTACCGAGTCACTTTAAGATAGGTGGTGCTTATCTCTCACGCACATATCCCTTTTTATTTTCTTCAAGTGGGCAACGTTCCGTTATGGTTGAGGACTTGGTTTACACAACACCGTAGAACCAAAGGAATTATAGACTTAAAAGGGGACCCTCCATAGGCGTTTGAAAAAAGGTGGGGCAGTAGCGGTTCTTAAAGAATAATCTTTGAGGTTAGATTGGGATGTTTAGGGGCTTAGGAGTTTAGCGCTCGTTTTCTACATGTGCCTCGCGAAAATGTTGAGGACTTGAGGAATATTTTTTGAGAGGGGGTTGACCCCTCCCCGTAAAACCCCGGTGCAGTGAGGAATGAACCTGTCATCTGCTGTTCACTGAGCTCTAGGCCTAAACCTCCCTAAGCCTAAACAGTCTGAATGATTCAAGAAGGGGATAATAATTATTCGTCCAGATTTAGTAATCTTATATTTACAAATTATAGTATATTTCGTCTTGTAACTGTTAGACAAAAAAACAGTAGTTATGGAAATTTAGAAATGATCAGACCATAAATTATATTCTGTGTTCATGATATGACGCTTAATACATCTACAATGTCGCTTTATACAAATATAAACCCGATTTTCGAATTCAGGCTAGCCCGCACACGATGTGTGCACATTCTCCAGTCCCTGTGGATCATTCCACCCATGCACCATTTCAAAGACGCACCCAATAAAGATAAAACTACCGGGTACACATTTACACTTGGGTGGAGAGAAGCAAATTTCATAAAATGCCTTGCTTCAGGGCATAAATTGCCATACCGGGGGTTGAAACTTTGATCTCGCATCTCAAGTGACTGTTTAAACCACTAGAATACTACTCGTGTACAATAAAAGAAGAAGAATATTATTACAGTGAAATATAAGGGCCGTTTTACTATTCGTTCTTGATATCTATTTATGTAAACATGTGATTTATATATTTTTATCGCGATGTTATTATCTTAGCGATGTTATAATGATAGGTAAGCAACATCCAAATTTTAGAAAAATCACCTCGTTTGAACTCTGGTATAGATAGGCCATAAGACGGAGATAGAACACAGAATGAGCAATAAAGAAATATATGAATGTATAAAAGGAAAGTGGAGATACTAATTTTAAAACGGGGAGAAAGATATACGATATGAGTGAGACATAATATTGAGAATAATTTCTGTTCTGTGAGAAAAAAAGAGGAAAAAATTTAATTTGATTAGAAATTTGTATTTCAAGGACCTCACTTCCATGCATAATTCTATTCTTTGTAAAATATTCCTCGTGTTGTTCGCTTATGGATCAGGAAGAGTTATGGCTTTTAACTACATTATTTAATCCTGTTGAAATGCATTACTAAAAGGCGCATTCATTTGGTGTATAATGACTCAATTTCATTATTAATTCAGATTGCGACAATACTTGCTATTGGTCTTGGGAGATCATTATATTGTAAAGAGCATCCGTCGCGTTCTATTAATATTCTATTTTCATAATTCTATGGCTCGTGAAAACCACAAGGTTTCAAAGAGGTTAATATGATATGAAAAGGGATGTTTGTTTGTTTCGAACATCTTCACTTCGTACTGTTAACATCCACTACTGACAGCTAGTATGTGCGGCTGTTCATGGTACCATCAGTTGTGGCCAAGTCAACGAATAGGTACGTGAACAGTTTGTGGAATTACATAGGGAACATGGGGATTCTTCTAATAAACGACTTGATTGCCAAAATTGATTGTCAAAACTAGATTATTACCAATGGATATGGATATGTAGAAAGGATTTAAAAAAAAGTTTCTTTTCATTTTAGAAATGTGATTCAATTTTGCTTGCGAAGTAACGAAATACGATTGAGAAAGTAAGTAATAATTTCTCACGCAAAGATGGAAACAAGTCCTGGAATCCTAATCGAATCGTCAACTTTACTAGTATCTATTCATCATCGAGCTATTGCTTCATCAATCTTGATTGGTCTGGCAACGATTGGTCTTTTTGGTAATGGCCTCGTCATCATTTCCGTCATCATCACGAAGAAGCTTCGTACGGTCACAAACATCTTGGTTGTCAATCTCGCTTTCGCTGACATGTTGACGTGTTCCAGCTTACCATTCCAGATCGCTGGTCTCTTAAGTTAAACAGGAAGGTACCCTCTCAACGAGGCTGTCTGCGCAGTCGATGCTGCAGTAGGAAACATCACCGTGTGCTGCAGTGTATGTACCCTCGTTGCTATTGCATTCGTCCGCTGGTACGTCATCACGAGGTCTATACGTGGTCATCAAGATCTCCATACTCCGAAAAAAAAATCGCCACCTTAGCGGTGATCATCTGGATAGGGTCAGTCGCACTAATGGTCGTACCTCCTCCTCTAGGCATCGGGACACTCGGTTATTCCACATACTACGGCACATGTTCTTTGGCAGGTGCAAACGAACTAAACTCCTATTATTCCATGCTTCAGGGGATTTTCATTGCCATGGTGCTAACCCTGATTTTTTTACACCATGGCATCGGGACTCTCGGTTATTTCACATACTACGGCACATGTTCTTTGGCAGGTGCAAACGAACTAAACTCCTATTATTCCATGCTTCAGGGGATTTTCATTGCCATTGCTCTGGTGCTAACCCTGATTTTTTACACCATGCTTTTGCGCTTTATTTTGCGACACAATAAGCAGTTTCGAGACAAGTACGCGGTTGATGAAGAAACCGGTTCAAGCTCATCAGAGGCACATCAGAACAAGGCTTCTTCGTCCATTTCTGTAGGTTCACGTCCACCCATGATCAAGGTTATTAACCAAAAGGAAATTGAGATCACCAAGAATCTCTTCATGGTCGTCTGTGTGTTCATGCTCTGTTTCCTAGCCACCCTTGTGAATTACGTCATACCCGGTTCCAGTATATCCACACTGTATACTACGATGATCCTCATGGCTAACAGCGTAGTCAATCCGATAATCTATGGACTGAAGCATCCTAACTTTCAAGAAGCCTTCAAGGGAATCCTTTGCTGCCGTCGCGAATAAAAATAGAACGTCTCCACCTGAGCTGACGCGAACACAATATTAAGGAATACTCATAAATCACCGTGCCGATGCTGAAGCATAGTAGAATACCTCTGAGATTTCGCCGATAAGTGACATAATGATCATAATGGTGTTGCTTGTTGCATTTCGTTGATGGGTCCCTTTGACAGCCTATTGTCTCCTTGATGATATCCTGGTAGCTTTGTCTGAAGGTACAATAACATGCTGGGCCGCAATAGGACAATATTGCCACGGCAAGACTCGAACCACGAATCCTGTGATCGTCAGTCCCACGACGTATCCAGTATATCTACCATTTGTGTGTTACGTCGATCAATATTGTCCATCTCCTGGGTCTTCGGTCTCCTAGCCTGTCGTTCGATTGGGTTGTCTCAAAACGATCGAAAAGGTATACGGAGCAATTCATGGCGGCTAGAAGTCGATGGTGGCATATCTAGGCTTTATTATGATTGACTTCATTTCCGTGGACAGCTGTGGGTTGATCGTTAGAAAGGAAATTGAAGGTCTAAAGGGCGATATATAGTTTTAATCTCCTGGTACTCTGTATTTCAATGGTCTGTATCCTCTCCTGTTGTATTGAAGAATTATTATGAGCAAGGAAAGACATGTTCAACCGTCTCCCTGTCCCCGAATCCGCTGATAGATAAGGGATATTCATAATGGATTACTCTTGTCTTTTTCTCTATCGTTGAGCAGAGCTTTGCTTGCCCATCCTTTTAACCTAAAGTGGGTTCCCATGAAGTTTTTAGAACTAACCATCAGCCCTATAACTTAGATCATCTAGTCATTACGCTATTATGAAATGGATTGTAAGATACCAACTTCATTTAGAAAATATTCGCCTATTAGGCCGCTGCACACGAAACGTCATTTGGCTGACGAAGGACGCCGTCAGCTACCTGTTGCTGTCTGGTGCGTCATATGAGAGTGTTATCGAACAAAACTTAATTGCAAAATGAACAGTGCAACCATTGCGTTGCATCACTGTCATTATGTGCTAATCGTCTTCACGGGTTCAATTAGCGCAGGTGATCACTCAAGAAATCGAAATGACGCCTCGTGTACAACGGTCATCTGCCACTGAGTATTGTCTGACCCAACTGGACTAAGTTAAGGATGATGCCGATTGTTTGGTCAAGGATACGAAAATGAATGACCCGAGACGAATTTGATCATGGCATATTATTATATGCGATGCAAGAGGGGATGTGGGGGTCAAAAATTCGAAATCTGACTTATGACCTTTTTCCTTATTAGTAAACATAAACATCTGATTTACCCTGCTGGCAAATTATTTTTTGGTCTGACACCCCTTTACTAAAAAAATTTAAGCACCGCAATATCAGGTATTTTTCTTCAAATCGTGCACTTTTTATTTATTTATTTATTAAAACATCTTTTAACAGGAAAACATTGATCAGCTCGCAGGCTGTTTTACATAATGGTCCTGCGATTCATTAGCCTTTATTTGTTTATTGTTAGGTTTTTTTTAATAATGAACTTGACTTGCATAGATATTTGCTAGGATGAAGAATGTGATGAACTTTTTGAGATGTTCAAACATTTTCGTCTCGAATAGATTCAGTGAATGCAGAAGCACAACGTATAATATTAGGTTGATCACACTGCCTGTGCAAACAGTCTGCCCCGCGAACACACACACACAACAGCAGTCAGTTGGTAGAAATAGCAATTTTTGTAAATGTATTTAAAAAAAACTAAACAATATTTTTGAATTTTTATTTCACATATATTTCAAGCATACCTTTAACTACAATTCTGTGTAGTTTCATTGTTATAGGCATGTGGGAAATATGTTAATTATTGAATTAGAATATTGTCTTTTCAGCCATGTGTGACATGGCCCGCTGATCGCCCATTGACTCGCGCTGCTATTCTGCGTGGTGAAAAAATGCACCTCAATGTATAAAACTCTCCTACAAAAATGCAATGTCCTCATGTGTTTCACTCATTGAATCAATTTGTTATTTACGCTCAAGGTAGCCACAACTGTACTGAGATCACCAAATTTTGTTTTTCTCTGAAATTCAGTCCCTGTGGAATGTTATGGCCAAGAGGGTTACCATCATGCCCAAAGATTGAATGGTATCTCGGAAAATCGTCATAAATCCTCGAATCTGACATCTTTACAAAAAAAAACATATACTGTGATGTAGCTGAAAGTCTACAAATTCTTATCATATGATCGGTTTTTCTGAATTATGTGTGAAACACATGAAGAAATAGCTGTGACGGTGATCCAAGTAATTTCCATCGCCATATTGTATTGGCATTGCAAAAATATTAGGAATTTAAGGTCAATATTTGGTGTAAATATGATCTATGAATATATGATTTAAAAAATGCCCCAAAAATGAACAGTTTGACTTTCCTAATTTGCATAATGAGTGCGCGAATATATAATTAGCTGAAATGACCTAATTTGCATATTTGATGAATATTCATGATTTTATTTTATTACAAATGAAATATATTTCCATACCTGTCTGATATACATAGGTTTCACTGATGTATCATGTTCGGTTTTGATTTGATTACATATGCGCATATTACTTAGGCGGACTTAGTTATTTTCACAACTTTTTTATATCTGCAGATTCGCAAAAATGGCAAAAATGACTTATTTTGTTGGCTTCTGTTTTCAAAACGGTAATAGATATATGAATTTTCTTTTTTGTATTTTTTACCACAAAGATGATATTTTAGTGCCTGATAATTTAATTTATTATTTGTGTCCAAGAAAGTGATGAATTAAGTTGTCAACTTTGTCGAATTATGCCAATTTTTGACAATTTGACCATTTCTGGCAGGTTTTTCAGTAATTTTGCGATATCAAAAAAATGGTATAAAATCACAACGCATTGACCGATTTCAATTCTGCTTTTTGTTTTTTGAAGCTTTCATAAAGCTTGATCATTTGCAACCATCAAATGTGACCCGGCACCACAAAACCACCAAAAAGTTGCAAAAAATTATTTTCCTGATTTCATCTGATTATGAAAGAAGAAGTTCTCCTCATTAAAATGGTATATTACTTGTCCAAATTGAAGCTTCCTAACCCTTTCAATTTAGTGAATGAAAAGAGCTGGTGAGGGAGGTTACTGGTATTAAATTGTGAGAAAGAGAGCTTTAAAGTTTGGGGCTATTCAAGCATGCGGAGCAAGCAAACCACAGGGAAATCAATAGAAGGGTGAATCAAAAGGCCATAGCAACCACTATGAAGAGATTTTCAGATTAGGCTGAAATTTGGCCTGATGGTCAAACATAGTCTGTTCATTATGTTTCTGAGGTTTCAATGTGTGGACTTAGTCTTTCAAAAGTTATTATGTTGTAAATGTATAGAGTTGTAATTGGACAGATTAAGTGAACTGCAACATAGTGCCGAGACACCTGCACTAGACAATGCCTATTCATGGTGGACCCGGAGTCTTTTTGTTCCCCCTTACATAACACTGCTTGTCACCTATCTTGTTTTGTATACATCTGGGCAATTATTTGTAACCACATTATGAACTTGCTTTATACTTAATTCCCATACTGTTTTCTTTCTCACAGGAGGTTCAAAGTATTTTTTACTATGACTGCGTTGGTGCACCCCGGTACCATCCCACGGCTCTGCTCACGTACAAAACCTGGCATTGTAACGACGTTGTAGACTTTTTCGCAACTTGTCACTCTCAAATGTATAAAATATAATAATGTTCTTACTCTTGATCAACAAATTATGGATATGTGATGTACAATCAAGCTACTCGAAGTCGTTAACGGAGAATATAAGACAAACGCAAATCTGGAACTCGGATGTGAAAGCGGATACAAACAAAATGGCGCGCCGCACTGATTGCTATAACGGACCAATCACAGCCCGCGTAGCACGACCCGTTAGCAACGACCGACCATTTCCGGACTACGATAATTTCGCTCGGGAAAAGTGATCAAATTTTGGAAGAGACCGAAGGCTGTGCGAAAAAAACTGGTCTAGAAAAACCGTTTAAAACACATCTTCTACTATGTTTTAGACTTCCAAATTTTGATACTAGGTACAGAAAAGACCACTCTTTCAGAAAATGCAAAAAAACAAAAATCTATTTTTTTCACCTAAATTGACATTTTAGCTCATTACGGAGAATCGCTGGTTGCGACTTTTTGTTGGTTTTGTGGTGCCGGGTCACAAATAACATGTGTTTGTTGTAAATATTTTTGGTGTGCTATACCTAATAATATATAAGATTCATATAGTGCTCGTCGGTTTATGGGTTACCATTCGAAAAAGAAAAAAAGAGTTGTACTATAATTAATGGAGCCTACCGAAATCATGATGCGAGCAAATGTTTAAAAATTGCATTTCATAACGACGATTTGCTTTATTGCAGTTAAGTGCCTCACCGGGATAACTGGCAATTGAGTGACTAAAATGAATAATTTTCCTTTCATCAAGCATTTCTTTGATTTTTTTTTCTTTCAAGACCCTCTTGTGGTCTCTCGAATATTAACTGTACTTGATTTTTCTGAGAAGATCAGCTGTATTAATTTCATCCTCAATTGCCTCTTTGGCGGGGAACGTCGCTATAGAGATGTGGTGATGTGGGAGGTTGTTAAAATTCCCCTCAAGTTTTCTGTAGGAAAATGTACGTATTCCGTCGTCAAATTTTAATAATGGCCTACCGTTCCTTTCTTCCTGCTTTCTATTTTCTTGTTGGGCGAAAAATATGAATGTTTGTAGGCAAATAATTGTCAAACACCACCCTCTCCTCATTCCAAATGGTTTAACGACTTCCCATTAGTATACTTTGTAAAATATCAAGAGCAGCACTCTAAAAGGGTCACTGAATCGTACTTTCTGAGAAAAGAATGCAGTTATGCATAAATATTTTAATTTTCTGTCCTTTCGTTTCTAATGTATAATGGAAAGTTTCAGGTAACATTGGAAAGAACATTTTATGGAATTTAGGCTTACTATGTATATATTTATATATATATATTGAAAGAGAAATTTCATCTTAATGGCCGTTTATGTTTATTGGATGCATTTCAAAATGGCAAAACTACATTAAAAAAAAAGGTTATCTTGATATCCTAATGTCTATGGTCGACGACCATATTTTTTAACAACTTGGCAAACAAAACAAATTAAGGAAAAAAAAATTGCTGAATATACAGGTATTCTTATCAAAATAAATGTAGTGCAAAAATAGAGCTTTTATGTATAACTATCACGAATTTCGAATTATATACAAATATATATGAGATGAATTTGCTTTGAAATAATTCAAAACCCTTTAATTTATATGTATTACCTGTTATCTAGTTATTGATTGCATACATATTGTAAATGTATGTGACTATGTTTCTTTTGTGTCGATGAATATTGATTATCATTATTAAATTATGTATTCTATATATATATTATGGCGACTTCAAATCTGTACCACTGAAAACGCACCTCTTTGGCCTCAATTAATTAGCATAAACTGTATTTTGTCCTTACTTACGTTATTTGTTTTGACCATGTTAGTTATATTTCTACAATGTTAGTTACTATGTTAAAGTTAGTCATTTTAGTAGTTATAAGATTTGTATACTTCTCTTCGTTGATTTCTTTGTGTGATTATATTTCTCTTGTTATTCATGCTTAAACAGCGCATAGAGAAACTTTGTTTATTATGCGCTCTATAAATAGTTATTATTATTAATATATCACTTGGGTATTCTAGTTGCTGTTCAGCTCATATAATTCAACATTTGTAAATATGAAATAGGGTATTTGTTAGCGAGTATCCTATTGGCTGAAAAGGTGTCACATGACAATCAACATTTTGTTATATATGCACGAGCATTTAACCTTTTTTTGCACGGTTAAAGACGCACACAAAATAAATTAGACTGCGCATCCATTGTTTGCATTATCTTAGCGGCGCGCATCTGACGCCAATGCAACCTAAATTTAATAAAGAAGGCCTTCCTCCAAATGATCGCAAATACCTTATATTTTACTTAACAAATATTGAATGCATTTCGGTGTTCAATATATCATATATTCAGATAATCTGAATATCAACCTCAGCCTGCGGCATCTGTGAAATGTAACATCTTTTAGGGAAGTTCTGAATGTATCAGTTCACATGTTTTGTAATATAGAACGCTAGGGCATGCAATATTTGTATAATATACAAGTTGTTTATAAGAGTGATTGTGATAAAGTCCGTCAAAATGTATATGCACTGGTTCAATTCAGTATGCTGCAATGTAACACACTTTCAATAAATGGTATTTTGATCACTATGAAGAAGGTTGAGTTTGATCTTTAGTGTTTTTTTTTATTGTAATGTCATTCATGTTCAATCTTCAATTATCATAGTAGATATGCTCTCTAAATGCCCTCATATTCAACATATGACAAGAAGTAGGATAACAAAAATGTATTGCAAAGGCATGAACAGAGCATTTACATTTATTACAATAATTGATAGTATGACCATTTGCTCAGCGTAACATCCAGGTTTCAGGGTCACACGTACAGAACTCGCTCAATATATGCAGAACAAGCATTCAAAAACCTGGGCAGAAGTGCGAATCTGACATGTTTTGGGAAAAGATCAATGTTCCATCTTACTAATATATACATTTGTTTCACTTATCATAATTATTCAATGGAAATTCGCAACGTTTCACACTAGAATAGAACATATCAGACATTTCAAATGGTCCCCGAGATATTTGAATTTGTATTTTCTTTTTACAGACTCAAACTGACAGTATAATTTTTTAGCATGATCTGAATATTTGACAGTGGATGGAACCTTGATGAATTCTCCCTATCACATATATAGCTGATATTAACAGATATTAGCTCATGATACTGATATTTGAATCGAATTGAATTTATTCACCATTTTCATTTAAAAAAATGCAAAACCACTTTCATATACACATATTAAAGATGAAGACGCTCGGACAACTTCTTGGGAGTGTTTCACACAGACTAAGATTGACTCAAGTTGGACTCGAACTATGGCAGGCCACTCATGCCACTGTTTACTATCACCATTTATTGGCATTGGTCTCTCAAGGGACGTACAAATCATGGTAAAAAATGTAGATTCTGTAGATTAGTGACGTCCCTTGAGAGACCGATGGTGAGAGCAACGAGTGGCATGAATGGCCTGCCATAGTTCAAGTCCAACTTAAGTTTATCTTAGTCTTTGTGAAACACCCCCCCTCACCCTGGTCTACCTTCATCACTTGTAATCCTTTCCTTCTTAATTATTTTGCCAAGTTTTGACACATTCAATTTTCGTTGATATTTAATACTTCTTTGTCAATTATGATTGTCCTCATGACCAACTTCAAAAATGTCCATCTAACAGTAGGAAGACTTTCTTTTTGATAGGATGAATGCCTCTCTTAAAATATCGTCAATGGCCACCAATATCAAAGGTGTGCATGGAGGATTATAATCATAAGAACCCTTCCCTGCAACTCAGCTGATTTCCATTTGAAAAAATAGAGCATCACAATCGGTGGAACTCAGAGAGCTATATGCATTATGGAGAATAACTAGGAGTACATCACCGTTCAACAACAAATTCATCAAATTTTGTTTTTGTCGCAATGACCAGAATGTCCGACTGTAAGTCTCACACGATGCGATTCCTGATAATTCCGATCTCATCGATTTCACATTCAACGACATCACCACGCTGTGAACAAAAGAGAAGAGGAATAATGATAAGAATTTCACATATTCTGATTTATCCATCTGTAATTTGTCTTCTTATACTGTGGAAAAATGTTTTGCCATTGCCAAGTTGCCTTTTCTTTCTTTGAAACGTCTTAATACTCTTACTAATTTCCATACTGGTACATATTATTCAAATTTTTCAGTTTTTTGACTCAGACAAAATCTACATATTTACCTGAACAAACGGGCAACCAAAAATTAAATCAGCAATACCAGCTTTTTAAGAATAGCAGATAATAGAC
>JAVYIG010007119.1:0-106903 GCA_035222895.1 Strongylocentrotus droebachiensis
GTGAATTAGGATTCGATGAGATTGCATGAAACGACTGTCGTAGACAGTTTCTATTCTACACTGTTCATGCACTGATGATCTACATTTATTTAGGGCATTGTGCGGAACGCCTTTCTAGGGAGAAGTATATTGTTCGCCATTATTATATCGTCTCTCGATGTCGAGAGGTCTTGTGGAGTTCAGTTTACATGTGTCGATCTATCAACTTCATCTCATATTTCATATACACTGTGAGAATAACGCATTCAATGTATTTTACATGACCCCTCTCTCTCTCTCTCTCTCTCTCTCCCTCTATCTCTCCCTCTACCTCTCCCTCTCTCTTTCACCTATACAAGTTATTGTCTGTGATTTAAAACTGCTGTATATATAGTCAAGAGGAAACATGCCCACGTATAATACTTGAGATGATTAATGGTCTAATGGAGTTTCATTATATGACGATCCTAATCTCCAATTTATGTTCCATATAATACATTCTGAGATAAGGACATGTTTTCTACTGATTTATAACCACACCCTCTCTCTCTCTCTTTATGTTATATATATATATTATATGGATCCGGGCTTACTCGGACCCGGGGACAACTCGGCCCAGATGCAAAAATGATCATTTTTTTTCTTCATTTTACCCTAACTCTAACCCTAACCCTAAACCTAAACATGCAAAAAATGACCGTTTTTGCATCTGGGCCGAGTTGTCCCCGGGTCCGAGTTAGCCCGACTCCATATTATATACATGTTGTTTTGTTTTCAATGTCTGCAGATTCAATTAGTCTCCAGCATTATAATTATGTACGATATACGAACTTCCTGTATCTCATGTTTCATGTATATAGCCCTAGTAGTCATGTAGTCAAACGCATGTTACGACCTCTCTCTGTGTGTTATGTCTGCGATTTCGAGCTATTCTTCTAACATTATGTGGTCAAGAAAAAAAGACTATACCAACGCGTAGCTCACACGAGTAATGGTCAACTGGAGCTCAATAGGTATTAGTGACGATGGACATCATTTCATAATAACGTTTCATAATACAATAGTGCACGTAAACAACTTAATCCCAACTCCCATGTGTTACGTCCTCTTTCTGTAGGTAAGCGCTCTATATACGTTTTTATCGTCAGTGACTTCAAGCTATTCTCCACCATTTTAATTGTAGCTTAAAAATGGAGCAGACCAGACCAACGTGTACTCAACATGATTAATGGTCCTGTGGAGCTCGTTATGCATGTAACGATTTATCAACTTCATCTTCAAAGTTCATAGAAAACAGGCATGTATGTCAAGACTCATTTGTCACTGACAGCATGTAGTATGCATTTGAATACTCTACAAATATCTATGTTTTGTATAGAGCAAATAAATTAGTGGCGTCGTTATGTGATTTGTTATATATAATATCAACGTTTTTATTGTCGTAAGTCAACAGTTTTATTAAACGGACTCCTGGTGCTTATAATATACATCGTTACGATCTGACAACACCATTATCATGTTTTATATTCTTAGAAACTATATACGTGTATTTTTGTCATAGCAAAAAATGCAGCTCAATTTCAAAATAATGTCTCAGTGCCTTCAATGTTATGCCATTCTCAAGAATCCTTGAAAGTTCAGTACTACTAACATATTACCCAAGATGGTTCAATAGAGCTCGTGTTACATGACAATCCGGCGACCTTGTCTCACGTTTCATCATTGTGTACGTAGAGGAAATACTCTGTTTTGATACAACAGACTATATAGACTGCATAAAATTTTATGTGTTCTCTATTTTGGACCTCTAAAAAAGCAGAAGAAAGCTATTATGTTAATGATTCAGAATATAGCATCCAAGCCGTACATAATTATATTTGTTAATAAATTAGTTGATCATAATGCATGTACAGTATGTATGATTTTTTTTGTATATAATTAGACGGAAAATGAAACCAATATATAATTGCTGTGGTTTGATTTACAGCTTGAAGTCAAGAGCGATTTTTGTGGGTACAGCTTCCACTTTAACGCACTGCTCGGATCCATTTTCTTCTACATAATTTCTTTTTACATAAACGCCTCTCCTTTTCTTCTTTTTTATTGTAATGGATTTGTCTGGTTTAATTCTGTATATTGATGCTTTGTGTTATTTTAATCTCTGTAATTCTATCTCGTTTTTAGTATATTTAAGAAACTTTTATGTAAATTGTATTATCTCGGGGAATAACCTTGATAGGCCATTGGCCTTTTTTTTCCCCACCACATTATGGCTTAAATTGAAGATGTTTCATTTTAACGTTTGTTAATGTGCATATGAATTGTACTTGTGTTTTTTAAAATCAAATGTGGATATAAAACTTGAACTTGAACTAACTACATCCGAGTTTTACCACTAGTCACGTGGTAAGATACATACAAAATTATGTCTTAATATTGTGAATTCAAAACGATTTATTTTCATTCGATATTTTGTTATTTTCAGCTATTCTGCACCAAATATTGTAAGCCCGAAGAAAGATCACAGACGACATATTCAAGATGTATAGCTTTTATTCTCTCGCACTACTCGGCTCAATTTGCCTCCTGGAACTCGTCACTCTGTCGTATGGTAAGACTAATATTTATTTAAGTGGTGAATACAAAATGACGTTCTTTATTCGTTTCCTTGACCTGTACTCGTGCATACAGCCCTGGAATCAATTACAACCCCGAAAGGTTAAATCACAATCCAGTTCTTATTTTTTTAATATTCGACCTCACATTCACTGTTTACAGCGTAACCGGTATGTTGGCCGGGATTTATATAATTTCGGACCAATTTCTTCCCTCTGCTAATCCGACGTAGAAGTAAATGTAGAATTGGGTCACTGTGGGAATGTATTTTGTCAGTATTATAAATATTTTAATCATTAATGGAGTGATATATGTCCAAAATACATGTATCTGCATGAAGTTTATATAGCTAGATTGTACAATCCCAACGAATACTCGCCAGATCGGCTTATGCTGATGTTATTATTAACAATACTGTCAATTATTTGTTATTATATAGATTTAGAAATCTATCACCGCAGTACTTTCCCAAACGAAACCGATCATGAATGCTCATGTATCATTTAGAAATACATGTAGGCCTATATGTTATAATATTATGTCAAATATACAACATATACCGTGTTAATCATTCATAAGTATGACTAACTCATCTCCCACACCCTATTGTACAAAATTATTGTCATATGCTATCGTCACGTGTTGGTTTGAATTAAAAGATATGAAGTAGATAACCCTCCGTTTAGAGAAGTTAGATATTAACAGCTCGCCGTTAACGTATGATAAACGGGATTGGACTTTGACCACATGAATACAAACACTTCTGGCTCTTCTATCAGCAAACCACTCATTAGGCCAAATAAAATGGATGCCTAGTTTCTCGTCCAATTTCCTTCTTTCTTTTCTTTCAGTCCACTTCTTTTTTTAAATAATTATTCAACATTTTGTTCTAAAAATAAAACATGGTCGTAAAGATTTCGGAGAAATCAACTTGAGGGGACTTTCAATTAGTTTCAATACCTTATTGTGAATTTGTGATGGTATGCCCCAGAGATATCAATTCCGATTATGTTCACTTAACCCAATAACATTTGTATGTACGACAAAATATATCAAATAACAAAATAATTACATGCCATGGAATCCACTCCTACTTTTACAAAAATACGACGAGAGACTAGGAATCATATTTCCGTGGCCTTATCGATTAGCTCGTATATAGTTATCACCAAGGAAGTGTTTTAGAGGTATTGTTTATAGGCCTACCTGTATCCTGCCATCAATTATGCTGTTGGTGATAAAGACGGGAAAGAAATAAGACATGCGGGGAGTTCAATGGTTTGGTTGATACATAGAAGGAAAATAATATCAATCACAATAACTTTGACAGTTTTAACAGAGAACAAAAAGAAGGAAGGAAGAAGAAATATATAATGATGATGATGAAGAAGAGAAGAAGAAGGAGAAAACGATTGAAGTGATCAAAGAATAAATATACATGTACCGGTAGTCAATAAAAGGCCTAGTCAAAAAGTTTGTTTTTTTCGGTCAGGGGCGCAGGTCCAGCCATTGAGGGGCACGAGTTTGATGTCGCGATTTACATTTTAGACTTCACATATATTATCTACCCAGGTATATGTTTTTCGTGATCACATAATGCCTGAACTCATAAAACCCTTTTAAAGGAAACGACCATTTCCTTTTGAGGGCAATTGATATTATTTCATTCCTACAGCAAGTACCAGTACACTTTAGGCTTGCTAAATTCCTGATACACTCTTTACGCAGGGTTACAAAAGCTATAATCAATATCAAAGTCTGATCTGCAGACTTGTTATCCACAAGTAAGCGTCATCCTTATTCCATATTACACCACAAATTTGTAACCTTTATGCGTGGACGTTATCTTTCACTGTTTGAATAGCTTTCGTCGGTGACCAAACATTTGTTCTTGCAGAATTAGTTCCAGGCTTTATTTCGGGTTAGAATCAAGGTTGCGATTGATATTTATGTTAGATTTAGGGTTAAGGTAAGGTATAGCATTTATTCGATTGGGACCTGTATTGAAGTTAAAATTTCGATTGGCGTAGTAAACTTAACTAGAGAACAATAATTCACCGGATTATTATTATACAGTAGATAACCTCATAGTTTCTATTGTTATCTCTTTCTCGTTTTAGGTCAAACGCCCAGTGGAGAGGATGAAGACAGGCCCACCAGGAAAAGACCATACCTCAGAAAAATCATTATTGTGGTCGGTGTTGCGATATGTTTTGCACTTCTATGCTGGGCTACACATAAAGCCTACAAGGCCTGTCGTGCAAGGTCTCAGAAGCGTCGCCGACTGATAGAGCGCAAGGAACTTGATGCCAATTTGGAAGATCTCGAAAAGCAGGAGTTGAACTCCAATAATATGTCAATCCAAGGCGAAGGTCGGGCATTGGATTCAGCAGATTCGGCCAAGGGCAAATACATGCCATTGAACAACGCTAGCCCTGAAGAAGAGCCCTTGATGACTCCCGAGAAGGCGCCCCAGTATGTATTAGAAAGTGACTCTAAAACCAAAGAGAACGGAGAGTCATCGACGCTGCTCTTGAGTGATGTTTCATTAGATGATTTAGATCCACCAGGGGATCAGAAGTTGAATTTGACTGGACAAGGAGATGGAGAAAATGGTAGTGAACCATCGGCTCCGCCAAAGGAAGAAAGATAAACGCACGCTTAGTGGCGAAGATGGTTGCCATACACTCGAAGTAAAAGAGATGCATTACCATTTAGAAATGGTTATGTGATAAAGAGAGAGAGTCAGATCCACTCGGTCGATCCAGCCGAATTCTATTCGATGGACTTGTGAAGAGGGACACAGTTCTTCTGACTTCATTTTGAACATGCCGTACCATGTCACATCACTTGAATCTGATCTGTTTTACAGCATCTTTATCTTTGAATTAGCAACGTTGGTTTAATGCTTTATACCATTCGGCTCCATTAGTAATCATGTTATCATTAAAACTGTCAAAATGGAGACAATGTTGCCACACAAACTGTGGGTAAAGAGCAGACTTGGAAAACTTTAATTTTCAAACCATATCAGGGTGTTTTCCACACTGTGTTCAAGAAAATCTGAACAGTGTGAAGAAGATGTGGAATGGAAGCAGGGTAAACATACTGTTGTCGGATTATAGACCAGATGTTTTGACACTGTGCTCTACACTTTTCCCAATGTGCACCAGTATGAACACAATGAAGACGACAATATAATTATATAGGCCGCCTGAACTCACCATAATCATGTGATCTCCACACTGATTGTGCACTGCACCTTTTTCCATAGAATACGAAACCTGTGAATCAAGTGAAGAGCATAGTTTTATGTCTCTTCAGAACTTACGCCTGAACTCACCATAATCATGTGAACTCCACATTGATAGTGCACTTCACCTTTTCCATAGAATATGAAACCTGTGAACAAAGTGAAGAGCATAGTGTTATGTCTCTTCAGGTTGTTTTCACACTGCTCTAGTCATGTATTATGATAGGCCTATATATATATTATTGCAAGAAAAATTGGACAGTAATGAATTTTGTGCGCATCACTATGTGGACACATGCATGACCGTTATAACGTGACAGTGTGTACCTATTTGATTTGCAGAACTTTGCAATAGAATATTTTCGAATAGAAGTTGTATCAATGAAGCCTATATAGTCATTTTTATGATTTTAGCCGACGGTCACAATATCGAATCTTAATCTTATCATCTTGAAAATTCAATTAAATGTCATAATTTTAATCTAGGCTTTGAAAAACACATGCTATGTACATTCCATTCTTGTTTCGTGTGCATTCCTTACCTGTCAGAAAATATATCGTTTATTTTAATCATGTCTTGATCTTCTTATCTTCTGTCACAATATATGTTCGCAATGTCACATGATACACACCGAATGAGTTTTGTATCTATCTTGGATGTGTACTTTTAATTATTGTCAGAAATGGCAGTTGTGATTGCCTAAGAATTTTTTCATCAAATACTTATTGCGAATAATGATTGCCTAATTTTTATATTTGTATATATTTTGAATGTTAAATATAGAATTTATCAATATTTGAAAATATTTTTTTTGTCCTGTTTTTATTTCGATGAGTCGACGGCCTTCCAGCATCATTAAATTTACTCGTCATAAATGGTAAATGTTTACGTACTGTCCTATATACCAGTAAACTTTAGTCCTTGCTAGAAAAAAGATTATCAGTGAGTTATAGCTGCATCTGTTTTCATCTATTCTGATCAAAGGTCGTTGGGATCTGATAAGTATTCATAATTATGATGGTAGTTTTAATTGAACTTAAAGATAGAAGCCTATACATTGAAAACATTATTTGGCAAAATAATGTGCGATAAAAGCGTGTCCAACCGCATTTGGGTATTTTTTTCTCCAAGTCGGGCAACATTTTGCCCAATGACGAATTAAAAGTACTTGTCCACCGGCAGTTGATCGGGCACAATTTTCCCCAAACTTTCGGCCACCAATTTTCATCCATTGCCTTGTATATATATATATATATATATATATATATATATATATATATATACTTAGCTTTGTTCTGTCCTTCTGTAAAGTGCTCAATGCCTAGGCAGAGCAAAAATATATTGAATAAGGCAGATTAATGGAACATGCTACTCCGAGTTTTACGCCTTGCAAGCGATCAAAAGACAAGAACTCATCTCCAAAAGCCACCATGAAAACAAATTTTATCTCTGCAACTTCAAAAGAGACTATACTTAAATAAATAAAGAAATGTTTATATATTAGCACCTTGGTGGAGACTACCTACATGTTTAGAAATCCAGCGCTGTACCTGAGCATATACAATAGCTCCTTTACCCATGAGTAGTTCTTATTGTACTGTATTGTATGTAGTTAAGTCTTATTTTTAGCCTATTATACCCAGGATGTGGAGTAATCGTGTACTTTTAAGAATGCTTGCCTGATGATCGCTTGCAAGGCGTGGATCTCGGAAGAGCAACCACGTTCCATTAGTCTGGCTTATTCAATAAAATATATAACCCTATATAACACAAATGGTACATTATAACCGGACATCATAAAACTGGTATATTACCCTAACCCAATCCCTAACCCTAAATTCAAAACAATATTACTAATTAAACTAATGACTATTAATGATTAAAACTATTGTTTCTTGGGAGGCTTTAAAGTTTTCTCTGCCTGCAAACGTATACGTAGGGGGCACTACTTCGTTTGGTCAATCGTTAACAGGACACGAAAATGTCCTGTTGTTGTTGTTGGTAATAGTTTAATGGCGTTCATTCAGTATTGAATATAATACGCCATATCTTCAATTTTATAAGAAAATCAGTTATACATAAATGTCCTGCTAATGACCATGTCTCATTTGTTCACTAGATATGTCCTTTTAATGACGTTGTACAAGGTGTTACATTTGGTGTTACATATACATTTATATACTGTTGCCAATAAAGTTGGAATCATATTTATTCGCTATTTTCATAAATGATAGTCGCAATATATGATTTATTATTGATAGATAAAGTTTATGTCTTCACAGAACCTCATTGATCAATCTCTGCGACCCTTTAGATTGATACATAAAGTTCTGAGATCTGATGTAAATTTCACCCATCAAGAATAAATCACATTCTCACAATCACTTCAAGAAAAGAGGTAAAAGAAATGTATTCCAACTTTCTGGTCAACAGTGGACAAAGGTCGAAACGACATAGAGAAGACAAACTGAGACAGACAAAGAAAGAAAAGAAAAAGGGAGGATAAATGAAGGAGAGAGAGAGAAATGGGGTGGTAACAAAAATGTGACCCCTAGTGGAGTAATACATGCATTTAATTCTTTTTGGTATGGGTCCCCAACATAAAAAAATCCTCTAGACGGCCATGCATTATGGCTCAAGGCATGGGCACACAGAAGATTTTTTTTTATGTTGGGAACCGGGGTAAAATGCAATAAATTATTGAAAATTTATTGCATTTTCTGTTTTTTTTTTTGTATGGCAACTGCATGCCCCCTACCCTAGCCCCCACTGCGTACAGTCATGGTTCAGTGACCAAGCAATGGCCTCGTAACTGTGAGGCCCCATGATCAAAACCGTGTCGATGTGCTATATTAGTGCCCTTTTGTGGGGCATTAATCCTCATTACTGTCATTTATGACTTAAGGGCATAGGTCCCCTAGTTGATAAGCATAGTAGCATACACATGCTTTAGCAGCCACGCAAAACACACATTGGCAAATTATTATTCAATAAAATCTGAGAATGTATACTATTATCTAGATCTATTATTTTTAAATTATTTTTAAAATAATTCCATAAATTGGGATAAAAAAAAAAATCCACCTTTATGAGCGACAGTGTATATAGAGAGATACAGAGAGAGAGAGAGAGAGACGGGCAGGGGGCAACAAATTCGGTTCAAAAGAAATACTGAAGATTATGACACAACATGCAAAATCATTAAAAAAAATGTAGGCCCATACAGTGAGAGATAATTTATATAGACCTCTGTTTATGGAGAACCGAGCCCTCAAATTAAAGGAAACGAGTGTACACACTATGAATATGACGGACAAAGAAAGCGGACAAAATATACAGTTCCTTTACTTAGGTAGACAAAGGAACATCCCTTCACTGCTATTATGTAAAAAGGTGAATATGCACGTGACACCTGTTCTACGCATTTTTACATAATAGCAGTGAAGGGATGTTCCTTTGTCTACCTGAGGAACTGTATATTTTGTCCGCTTTCTTTGTCAGTCATGTTCATAGTGACAGTAGCCTTTTAAAATCATGTAAATTTAAATGCACCATGTATAAATTATCTTTATTACATCTAAGTGAATAGAAAATTAATAAAAACCCTCCCCACTTTGGCCAAACTGAAGTCATTTGAATTAAAGCCTATCTGCTATAGTTTGGCCAGGAGGGATTAGACCTCCCTGCTTGGTCACCGATAGGTGGGTTTCTCATCAAATCGGCTCTCAATGAACATAAGAAAAGGGGATCATGGGGGACCGACGCGACGGGTGCCGCTTAGGCATTGTTTACTATGTAGAGGGCGCAAGCATATAGCTACAAGTAGTGCAGTCCCGCATTAAATGATATCACATACAAATATAAATAAATAAGATGTAACATAGGTCTATTGTGATGATCAGATCAATTGCCTCTAAAATGTAGGCACGGTTCTTTAAGAATATATATATCTAATTTGTTTTCAATGTTTTCATTTTTTTGGGGGGGGGGGTGGGTGGGGTTGTGGTCCTGGGCGTTCTTGCACTTTCTTTCTACTTGCTATTTTGTATAAAATTGTAGAATAAGATTTTGTCTTCTCTTCTTTTGGGGGTGGGGGGGGGGGGGGGTGAAGATTTTTTTTTTTGTATGTGTGTGTGTGTGTTGTATGTGAAGGGGGGGACTTGAGCCCCCTAAGCTCCCCCCCCCCCCCCCCCCCCCACCACCGGCCCTCCATAAAACCGCTACTGCTAAAATATTGGCAAACAGTTTCAAATCCTAGCTCCAATGCCCCCAAAATTTTTGGAAATGAGGTTGTGCGGAATTGACGATATTGAATGCCAATCCGATATGCACAACGATAGCCAAGCTATAGCTGACAGCTCCGAAGCTTTCCTCCTCCCCACATCACAGAACGTAAGTTTATTCTTAAATTTCACCTTTATGGATTATGAATTACATGATATTATGAAATGCATATATATACAACTATATATTTTGCTTATGATGCGTGTCATAGTTCAGGGTAAATACCTTGCCTTGCCGTGCAATCGAGTAGCGAGATTTAGGTCTAGACTTCTAGTGAGTTGAATCCAGCAGCAGTGGCAGTGACTGAGTGATGTGTGAGACTGTGAGACCGCCGCGCCCAGCTAGCCTAGGCGCTCAGTCAGTGCAAGGGTCCAGCCGGTTCGGCGATGCGATGTCTGCTCAATCCTAGACCGAAAATTTCTGTCTCGTTCGTTCTTTTGCCTCTCATTTGGGTAGATTGATTGATTGATTTTTATTCGACAAGCATCCAACATACAACAATATACAATAATAACAGATCAAAAATAAGTCAGCTTGAACAGGATAACCCACGAAAGCTCGAGAGCTTATTTCCAGTGGGGTCCCTTACAAAGTTACAGACATGTATAAAATTAATAGACCTAGATCTAGATCTAGAAGGTCTAAGTTAAAATAGTAATATTTACAGACGGATAAGAAAATTAAAAGAACTACTTATTAAAGATAATAATAATAATAACAACATTAAACTGATGATAGAAATGATATTAAGTACAAGAAGAAGGAGAAGAAGAAAAAGAGGAGAAGGAAGAAGAGGGTAGGGTCGGCTCTTCTCTTTAGAGACAGAAGCCGGCTGCGTCTTTTTTAAACGTAACCTAGCCATCCTAGCTGCATATTAATATTTGAATAGGCCTAGAAATAGAATTGGTAAACTAATGGTAGACTTTCTAGAGTAAAGGAGGGGTTTTTCGACCACTTACGACAAAATCCTATTTTTGGGACTCTTTACTTCCTATTTATTAATATTATCATTTCTTGTTTAAATCATGAAGCAAATATATTATTATTTAAACAAAAGAATCCCAGAAAAAAATCACGAATTGCCATGACAATATTCATTTCAATTTTCACTGTTTCGGAGGCAGTTATCGACCTAGCAAGCCAGTTTTCGACCGCATGTACAAAGTCAATAGGAAGCGCGAGCGTTTCCGCGCTGATTTATAGCACTAGCGGGCGGAGCAGGTTTCCCACGCCGGAGCTCCCGGGTGTTCGCCAGGTCGAAAACTAGCTCTGCGTTGATCGGAAATTGGAATCTGAATTAGACAGAGATATCGTGTGTGCGTTGCGGTGTCCGGCTGCATTGATTTAATACATGCGATGAGATACTTTTGAGCTTGCGACTCGCACAAAATCGGGCTCTAAATCTGAAAAATACTTAAAATAAAGCTCATTTTATGGTACCCATATTTCTTACAGACACGCGTAAGATACTCGATTTTTCAGATTCGGGTAGCAGGACCGCCGATTACATCGCTAAAATGTGATATTTTAGGATATATTTTCCATTGCAAATGTGGTTCTTCAGTGACTCTGGCATGGTATGGTATGTGTGGGATATGTGATATGCTATTATGCGATGTATTTTAAAGGGATTTTACCATGTATCCAACGGATCGGCCGAAAACTGGAGATGGTCGATTACCCCCTCCTGTACTCTACAGTGTTGTGGAGATAAAAATTAAATCTGCCAGATTCTGGACTAACCATATGTCGCAATGATTATGGACAAGTTACGACCTGGGAAGTCATTCGTTTACTGTAGGACTTAGCCTTCCGATTTTGTCGTAATGTCATTTAGATCTATTTCAAGTAAACTTAGCTTTGCACTTGTAATTCTTGTATGAAATCTTATAATTGATGATAGATTACCTCATCAGATTCTGTGTGCGTGCGTATCATAAATATTTATGACTATTCTAGGTCTAGCGCATGACGTATAAGTTCCTATTGAGCCAATCAAATGCAGCGGTAGGATGGTTACGTTTAAAAAAGACGCAAGCCGGCCATAGGGTCTCATGTGTAAAGTTTACTGGCACAATTGTGCCAGGTAGAGTCTAGTCTCTAGAGATATTTAAAAAAATGAATGTCTGGTTCAAGTTTCTAGTTTATATAAGTTTTTTTCTTTCACCTTTCACAAAACAGAATTCACATAAATGACAATTTTTTTTAAACGATGGCATCACATACATTTTTGAGAAGAGGAATCTTTTACAATGTTTTGACAATAATCAATATTTTCTTTGGAACTTAATGAGGAATAAAAAAGCAAAGCATGGTGGTTTTCACTGACAAACCAAACCATACAATTTGAGTGTATGAGTAATTGATTCAGGATGTAGCACACTCATTTGACATCACTCATACCATTCTTAAAATTGTGTTAGCTAGACAATGTCAGTAACTGGTCATGATGATATTACCTGAATGAGTTGTGGAATGACATATATGTTATGCATTATCCTTTTCTGGATGTTACCAATCAAAAATGAATGGATGTGTGAAGAAGAAAAAAGGGAATACCACATTCTAAAGAAGCTGGAAGACTTAAAAAAGACGTTTTATCTTGATATCAACACATACATGTAAATATCAATGCACCAAAATTTCAGCTCAAGACCTCTTGGTCCACTAGGTGAAATTCAAAGCCAAATAAAAGGTCCAGAGGTCAATGAACTTTACATCCTGGTTCAGCCAAGGACGTAGGTTCAAAACTGAGTCACGTCTTTTGGATGGTGACGTTAACAGTCCACAGACGTAAATAATCATATCTGATTGAAACACGTCTGTTAAAACCCAATTACACACACACAAACTTTACGTTGCTCAGAATTGGATATTTGATATTGCTTCAAGTACAATTGCCTCTTTTAAATATCAGTATCAACAAATTTGATTCAAGGGTTGCAGGAATATGGTACATTGTGAGATTGGCCAAAAATCATTCAAACCCTCATGCTGTATTGAACAAGCAGTTGGGGATTTAACTTACGATTTGTTTAGCTTTTAAAGTCTCATTTACCCTATACATGTATATCAAATTTAGGCCAATGTGAAAAGGGTGGGGTTCAACCCATTTGTGATATGACACTGAATGACCCCAACAACAATGAAATACTGTAACTTCCCAAATAAGCTTAAACCTTTGAAAAACAAACACAACTTACTGGCAGAAATGTACTGTTTGATCAATTATGAGTTTTGTCCTTTTAACATTTTAAAGATAATCATCAATTTGAAGGAAGCTTACTAACAATGCATTTTCATGTAGTGCTTTCAATGAAGAAGAGGACCAGTTTTAGTTGTTACATAATACTTGTTTACATTAACTTGTGAATGGTTGTTTTTATATTCCATTATTACATTAAAATCTTCAAATTTTGTAATCATCACATGAGACTTCCAGGAAAGAGATTTTAAATGATGTCAGAAAAAACAGGATTATGACATGTAATGAAACCATAGATTTCCTCTTTATTATGAAACTTGCTATTGCCAATATGCATGCATAATGATGTATTCATGTTGTATGTACACTTTGAAAGCATGCAGGGAGTCAGGAAACTGTCATGACATGCATTGATTTATTGCCACATCAAATTTATCATTGTATCCTGCTTTTCTTTCCTGACTCCTGGGGCATTTGACTCCCCAGTTCTTCTATGATTGACAACGGAATTATTCAAGGAGATTTCTTGTCTCCAGCATAGACATCTAACGTTAGCAAATGCGTTTGATCCTATGAAAGGGCTCCACAATAACTTTTTTGTAAGGGGGTTTAGAACAAAGTGTTTACAGTCTGAATGCATAAGCTCTACATGTGTATACATTTTTTTTAAATTTTGGTGGTCTGGACTTACAGCTCGGGGCTATTTGGGCACCCAAGTTAGAGTCGAGCCATGCCAATTATGATATTATCTGACAGAGGTATATTTATACATCCCTTCCTCAAGTTCATTCTTTAATTGTATATATTGGAAATGACACTTGAAACACTTGAAACTACTACTTGAAGCTTTAAATACATGTGTACATATAATTTGTCCTACTTCCTTCATTCTTATTATGTTTTGTTGGCTTGTGTTTGTTTGTTTGTTTTTCTTCTATATAGTTTGAGTATCAGTGTCTAATTTTTGGCAGTTGTGAATGTAAACTAAGATATTAAGATTTAGTAGGAATCTTAGGGGTGAAACTTTATTCTCATCTGTCAGTCATGTCTTCGCTAGCGCTGCTTTAATTCCACAGGTCAACTCTCTTCATCCATCAAAAAGCCCCTTAAAACCTTGAACTGACTTAAGCTGCCTCAGTACAGTGATGAAAAGTTAGCTCCTTCTTAGATTGTTTACTACATGTAGATTGAGTACCGGTATTCAACATTTTACTTGAGATTTTTAAATTCTTCTCTAATGATTGAATGGTACATGAATCTCTGACTGAATTAACAGAAGTGATCTTTTGGGGTCGATGGAAAGCATGCAATTGAAAATATTGATTCCTATTCCTAATGATTTCTTATAGTGCAATCATAGAATTCCATGGAAAAGATGTACATGTATCCATATCATACTAAAATGTTAACTTGATTGTGGGTTTAACCTTAAAGTCAACTTTTTAATAAAAGTACATTTTTGTAAGACCAAGGTTTAATTTAGTGTTCCCATTGTTACATATAACTTTATTCCTTGTGTCAAGTTTATCATTAATAATATCTCTAGGCCTACACGTACAAATACAGTGTTGTGAGATGTATTTTAATCTCTTAGAAAAAAGGCACAGACATCCACAACTTAGGTAGTACGTAATGTCTGCATATTTCCATGTATGACAAACAAAACCCATTATTTGATCTTAACGCAATACATTAAATTAATATACAGCTATGGTGAATAACTCTCCTGTTTGCTAAAGCATAATGTACAGTTGTGCAAATATGATCTAATAATTATTACTCTCATGTTGTTTACCCATACACACTTTCAAATCATGTAGCACACAGTGTCAACTTATCAACATATTTTCACGCACTCTAGCACGTACATGTATGTGTATGGTGAGAACAGGATGCTCTCCATTAAGAGGCGGAACATTTTTTGACAATTAACTCCTAACTTCAGGTATTTAAGCAAATAATGTGCTTTTGTTGTGCTCTGACATTTATTATGATATCAGATGCTATACAAAGTTTGGCATTCCATCGTCACCCACCTTACCAAGGCCTTTGTTCTGAATATTTTTCTTTTTTGTGTGAACTCGGTAAGGCAGATCTTTGTCGGTATTCATAGAAAATCTGTCATAATTTCTTAAAGGGATCCGGTAACTTTGTCTTAGATCTTTTAGAAATATTCCTTGATTTAGCTCATGCTGCTATGATAATTATAAACCTTTAGGTCAGTCAGGAACTCCATGACTTTTACAAGCCGATCGCCTGTCTGATTATCAAGATATTTATGATTGGAATTACAAATTTTGAAAACCGTTCGTTGAACGGTTTTCATAACACTACAGTCTATTGGGGAAAACGGGTATGGTAAAACCGGTCACTCAAAGATTTTTATTTTTTTGAGGCACTTCTTGATCATTTTGAAGCACAATTTTTTTAGGGCTTCAATATTACGCCATATTACAGACACTGGTAACATGTAGGACCGTGTATCTCAGATTTAACATTGTTACACGATCCCTTTAATAGTGAGGACACGAAGGCAAATAAAACTGGTTGAAACATTGTAAAATGTAGTTTTTCAATCATGAATTACAGGGGGTAAAACAGTTTAACGTTTGAACAGATTTCACTCGTAATATGTACTAATTAGATTTTGAAACTATTATGTTGTAATTGAGTTTGAAACCATTTTTTTTCCTATCAAATTTTCTTTGAGCTGGTAATGTTAAGCTAACAAAAAGACGCTAAGTACTGTCATCGCTCAGCTGAAATTTAACAAGTTTAAAGTTTACATGGCACAGAATTCCTTTTTTTTTTTGGGGGGGGGTGGTTACAAGGTTAGATTCAAAATTCAGAGAGATAGAGGGGGGGGGGGGGGGAGGAGGAGAGAAAGAGAAAGAAAAGAGTGTTGAATTAAGGAGAGGAATTCTACGAGAAATGCAACATTTTAGAACTGTATGCATGTAATAACTATATGAAGGACGTCAATTGTGATTCCCACAGTTCTCACCAACGTTTTGACAAATCAACTTTGGTTGATTTACTTCAATGAATCCTTTTCAAATACCTGTTTATACTTCCTTTCTTGCCATTCTTAATAAGTCAAAGCAAATTGTCTGCTGCATTGATTTTGCTCATCAAGGTCATTTCTATTTGCCTGCGCTGCATGCTTTCGAGAAGTTAGTGTATGCTGAATATGACTCATGCCGCGTTCATCCATCATGGCTAGTAATTTCAGTGCATGGCAGGAATGCCGTATTGATATTTCTTTGGTCGGGTTGTATTGGACAATTGCATCTCCGATCTACCTGAAATTAAAAAGAGCCGAAGTTGACGTTGCAATACAGGGCATACAAAGGATTGATATTCGGAATCAATAAGATACAAAGTGTTCCTGTTTTGCCATTTTGTTTGTAAACCTTAAAGAAGGGATTACAGAAGAATGTCCTGCTTTTGAGTGAAGATTGTATGAAAGAGATCTCCATACCTGCACATTTGTGCACTCTGCAAGTAAGTTTATGTCCATTCTGACTGAAGGAAGCGCTGGTGGCCCGTGAACATTGATACTTCCATGTGTACTATTTAGTAGTTGCTATGGCAACATGCTATGAATACTGGAGCATCATGGATAATGGAGCATCATGGATAAGTTGGCAAAGTCGAGGTATAATACCTGAACCCTGTGGTCATGATTTGATTTTGGTATGATATAACAGGAATTTTCCATAGAATACAGTTCAAGTTATCTCTGGTTATTCAGCTGGTCAATGTTGTTCAGTGCATCATATACAGTATGTAGTGATGTCTTGAAAAGTATCATTAGGAAATTCCTTGTTTCATCACCGGCTCAACTTTTGTGTTTGTATGGTTATTGGCTTGATCAAGGTGCACACTCTGTGGATGAGGCTATCAGCCAGCTACTGGGACAAGGCTGTAAGATCATAGTGTCGGTATGGCCATCTTCTTGTGCCTTGCACAGATCAAGGACTTGATGTCAAGTCCCTGGACAGATTCAAAGCTTTGTGTCAGACCGAAGCATAGCATTTTATCTTGCCGTGGCTGAGGCCTTTGATTCTGTTTGCTTGATTCCTGTCCCAGCTTAATTTACATTTAGATCCCATCATCATTAAATCTATTATTGAACATTTAGTGTAAATGTTGTTTTATTTGATCCTCTAGCAAATTTATTTTCCATTTTGGCTAGAACTTAAGATTACAAGTGTGACAAGCTTAAATGCAAGGCAAAGATTCACAACTTCGCATCGGACGGTTGCATAACACTTTCTCTTGCTGTTTCCCAGGGGCTCTTAAAGGTAAAGACCAGTAATGGTCATGCGATTGCATTGTGAAAGAAACGTTGTGGAATCGATCAGAAAAGGTTGATCATCTAGCATCTAGCATCTGCAAGGTTCTGGAATCATCAAAATGATAAGAAATTTGGCCCATTCTTCGTAAAGTTACAAGCATATACACAGAAAGATGTATATGGGACTACCCTATCTCTCTCACCAGACCATGAGAGAAATAAATTTACCAAATATATGAATTAGTAGGCGGTTTCCCGGCAAATTTGTTATCATCATGTATTAGTCAAAACATATTCTTTCACATGATTGGTAATGAGAGCTTCCATTTCATTTTTTGAAATTGGGGCGTTGCCAATACTGGTCTTTACCTTTAAGATCCTATTGCTTGATCACTGTCCTGTTCCGTCATTGATGGACCTTGTCACCGATGACATGTAGGTCAGGGAAGACTGCCTGGGATAAATGTGGTTTTATTTGATCCTCTTGCAAATTTATTTCTTATTTTGGCCAGGACTCAAGACTACCCTTAAATGCAAGTGTGATAGGCTTCTGCAAGGCACAGATTCACAACTTCACATCGGACGGTTGCATAACACTTTCTCTTGTTGACAGTCTCCCAGGGGCTCTTAAGATCCTGTTGCTTGATCACTGTCCTGTTCCGTCATTGATGGACCTTGTCACCGATGACATGTAGGTCAGGGAAGACTGCCTGGGATAAATGTGGTTTTATTTGATCCTCTTGCAAATTTATTTCTTATTTTGGCCAGGACTCAAGACTACCCTTAAATGCAAGTGTGATAGGCTTCTGCAAGGCACAGATTCACAACTTCACATCGGACGGTTGCATAACACTTTCTCTTGTTGACAGTCTCCCAGGGGCGCTTAAGATCCTGTTGCTTGATCACTGTCCTGTTTCATCATCGATGGACCTTGTCACCGATGACATGTAGGTCAGGGAAGACCAGGCCTGGGATTTGTGTTGCATTAGTCAGCTCAGGATGAATACTCATTCCAAGTGATCGAAGCAGGGGCCAAGGGCTTGCTGCGGTCATAGTGGTTATAATCGCAGAGTCCAAAAATGTGATGCTCATGCAAAGCAATTGAGATGAAAGTTGTGTATCTACTCTACTGAAGTTCTAAGTTCTCCAGAACAATTTCATTGTACATGTACATGTACATGCATCCTAATACATGTAAATGAAACGATGTAATATTGTGAACTTTAATAGGTGTAGGCAGGGCTTCACACATACTTTTTGCAAGGGGGCCCGGAGCCCTAAGTATATTTTTTAAAGTTTTGGGGGCCTGGACTAGGATTCTGGGCGCCCATGTTTCCACGGCACCTGTTAGTGTCGCACCCTGGTGTAAAATGATATGTTTTCCAAATATTTGCATCAACATCTATATTTTTATGTTCTTTTGTATTGTCTATTTCTTCTGCAGATAGGCCTATATTCCAGTCCAATGCAACAGCAAGCTACAAAGTAAGTACATTTGTGATTCTCTGTTACAAATTTCCTTCATTGTATGTTTGAAGTGAAGGGTGTGTGTGTGGGGGTGGGGGGGGGGGGAGACACCCCTGCATATACATAATTCCATGCAGGGGTTAAGTATGTATCCTTTTCTAGATTTCTAGAAAGGACAAATAGTTGTTGCTAACAAAAAAGGCATGTTGTACATGTACTTGAAAAAGAGGGTCCATCTAGACTGTATGGGAGAGGGGGAAACCAACAATGCCCCCCCCCCCCTCCAAAAAAAAAAAGAGAAAAAAAAGGCAGGGAATTGAAATACACCCATTCCTAGATATCTCGGAAGGGCAATGGTGTGATTGTTGCTAATAAAGTAGACAAGTTGACTCTGAAAACTGAGCGGAATGCATGCACAAATGCACACATGTACATGTAGGCTGCATGTCTGCGCCTGGTCACCTAAAACGTCTACTGTTCTTGGTGTACTAAGAATAGCTCTTGACTATTGTCAATGAATAAACAGTCTTCCCCATGAATTGTAACAAAACGAGGGACATTGTAAGAATGCTGCCAGCATGGACATTCTGTAGTATTTAGACTGAATTGTGAATACGGTAGATGGCATTTTGAATGGATGAAAGTGAAGAGGATGTCTATGTGATATTCAGAAAACGTGTTCAATCTCCCATTCGCCTGTACATATAAAAACAGCTTTCCCCAATGGTGTTTTTGTCAGAAGGCCAATTCACCAATTTGAAATTTCACATGTAGATTTAGTGATTTCTGCTTTTTGGTATGTACATACTGTATCTACAAAGCTTTCTCTGTATACATGTATACATCCAATTTCTTTGGAACTTTCACTACTACCACACATCTCTTATTCTCCTGCCTTCACACAATGCAAGCTGTTACAATGGTCAGATTTCCCTTTACAACAGGATGAAAAGCAGAACTGAACAAACTGTTTGAAAGCGAAAATAGCTTTCTATTTTTCGTGCTGATGGAAGTTCTGTTTACAAAGGGGTATAGAATGTAATATGTCACATGTAACCAAAGTAGTGAATGAAATACAAAGAGGAATCAGAAATGGCATTGTGTGCGTAAACCAGCGATAGGGGACTTAGTTACCAGGGGCAGGCCCAGACACAATCAATGTTTACTTTGTGACTTGCTCGAAGGGGAAAGTAAGAATATTCAAGGGGGAAAAAGTTTGAAATGCTGTATTGGTCTATACTTTAAGTACCTGCTTCTCACACGAGTGCTTATCAATAAAAGGGATAAAAATAGAAGAAGAAAAAACAGTAGTGAATAACTATTTCACATACTTTGGTGTATTAGCAACAATGAAGAAGCATTTCATTGTATGTTGAAATGAGTTTGTTGAAAGCTTGTCAATTGGAGAAATACTTGTCATACATTCGCTAATGAATCTCTGACAAGCATTCTTGACGTTTTTTTGTTGCTTCAAGAACCTACCTGACAACATGAATGATGAGGCTTAGGTCAAGAGAGCATGTTATCCTTTTGTTGCTTTTTTAGTCATGTTTGCATTTTCTTTTCCAAATATTTATCTTACATGGTACATGTAAACAGTTGGTATGTTCCAATTTGTTCCGTTTGGAGATTAAAAGAAAATAATAGTGCCCATTACACCAGAGCTTGACTATGACAAGCACATTGAGGATACAGACCCTAAAAATACATTGTATTACTTACATTGTACATGTACCATCAATATTTAAAATCGGTAAAACAGGGCCCCTATGCACATAGAAGATATTCTTTTTATGTGTTTATTGTACCCCCAAAAAAGTCACATTTTATTATATTGTAGTTTTAAGTAACTCTTGTAAAGTTGGGTCTTTGATCTAATCAGAAGATCTGAGCGCGCGCCCTCGCACCTGTGATTGTTTATATGGGCAATTTTTTTATTTGTTTAAACGCTGAAAATGTTCAAGTTTCGGGCTATCAAATGCTAAAAAAACATGAATAGCTGGGATTATTTTGTCATTTGGACTTGTTATAGACCATGTTTGTTAATATTTAGTGCCTTTTCATGACTGTGAAATTAACAATATTGATCTCAGAATAAAGGCAAACCATGTGAGCTGCCATCTTGGATTTTAATGACAATGGACAAAAAATGCATGCCTAAATTATAATCCTAGATGGCGGCTCGCATGGTTTGCCTCTTCTGATTATACTAATGGGGTCATGATAACATATCGGGTATGAAAAACAGTTGATATTACTACTCTGTATTACATTTAAAATTAATTTTAAGTTGTACAGTTATTTCATCTATTAAATAGCTCTTCATACTTGATGAAGGGGTGGGGACGAATGGGAACTGAACAGAATGTATCGGTAGAGGGAAATGGTACATGGTAAATTTAAATTGACTGTATGATGTACCTATCATCTAAATGTGAAACTCCAAGTAAATGTACATTGTGTACATGTATGCATAAGGATAGCCTTTTGATGGTTTTCTCACTGTTCCTTGCTTTTGACTGAGTAAGTAAGGTGATTATGAAAGAGAACATGTACTTGTATCAGCCTTTATATATATTTACAATTTACAAAATTCTTCATTCATTGAGTTAGGAGTCTTTGACAAAACCTTCTATCCCCAAATGCCATTAGGTATATTACCTCTTTATTATGAACATGGTCTGATTAGTAACTAATGAGTCATGTAACGATGTGACAGCATTGCACCCCTGCGCCAGCCCCCCGGAATTTGTTAACGTGCCAGATTAAATTATCTAAATAGAGCATGATAATATTTTCCAAAAAGCTTCAGCAACCGTCTTCCGAAGCCGGCATTTATTTTTTGCCTTTAATGAACAGCTGCTATGCTACAAGGCTATTAACTATAGCTCATGAATGTATCAATGCTATTTTGGACTGCTTTTTCAAGATGTACTACCCGGTATACAAAATTGAATGTAAAAATGGGGTATAAAATGTGACGAGAAGCAAGAATATAAATGGGTTGGGATGGTATGGAATACCTTTTGAAAGAAAAGTCTACCTTTCAGTAATGATGGTAAGTCATTTTAGGGTTATTTATTTGGCAGTGCATTTTCAACAAATATGTCATTTTATTCCAGCTTAAAAACTTTGTAATAATTTTAATGAAAATTAATTACGATCTTCCCCTTATGAAGAAGTATTCATTTAAAAAAAAAAATTTTCACATTTTTGCAGTCAAATTATTTAACGATTCAGCAACTTTTCTGACTGTGTTAAACTTGTAAATAGTAGTATAAATTGAATGATAAAATAAAGGTTAATGCCCTTCTGACGATGTACATGTTCTTACTTTCAATCGACATATTGTATACGACTCAACACAGATTCCAGTTGACTCGTTGACAAGAGTTATTTTGACATACTGCAAGTAGGTGTAAGCATTCATGCAAATCTTTTGGCATGCATGCATGTGCCATCAATTTTTTTCTCCATTTTCAACAATATGTTGGCTCTTTATACAGAGCGAAAAAGGAGTGCCCACTTGGTTTTTTCTAGAAGATAAGAGTGAATTTCCATATTGACAGGTATCGATGTGTTGTGTTTTCGCTTTCCTGTCCAAGTAATTTTCCTTGGAGGCAGGGGCCACTATAGGATAATCAAAATCATTTGGCAAATGCCCTAAATGGATTAAGAAATAATTTGAATTCTAACACGAAAGAATGTAAATCAAAACAGCATCAAGCTTACAGCTAAAAAAAGAGAGAGAGTGAGCAGAAATGTTCATGTGTTGCATTCATGTGAGAGGAAAGGAATAAAATGTTACTACCGGTATTCAAGTTTTCAAGGCTTGGCAGTTAAAATACACTGTTCTCAAGATTGCAAAAGCTTTGATTTCATAGTTTAAATTTGTTTTTAATGACTTTTACTGCTGCAATTGAAACTGCTTTTGCCCAGACACAGTCACAGTTGTACATACTTCACTGTACATGCACTATAAGCCAAATCCATGTACCGGTACATTAAAATTGTATGAGAGACCTCGGAGTTCAAATAAACAATGAAGGTTCATACAGCTGTAGAAGGTGGACTTTCTTCTTCATTTCCTATTGTTATCGTAGTCCATGTTACAACTTTTCATGTGGGATAATTACCATTGGTCTAGTGATACAACACAAAAATGAGCGGGTTTATGAAAATAATGTCAAGTACAGAGCTTTTACATAAGTGTATACTTGGAAGTGTCTTTAACCACTGAAAGTACTTTTGAGTGGTACACATGACAATTTGTTTACAAACTTGGTACAATGAGCTGGTGTGGTCCTCAGGTATCCAATGTCAGTCAGCCTTTGTTTATGTTTTCACCTCTTTACCCAATGTCATATTTTCACTTCGTCATGGAAACCTGACACTCCCACAAGCACCTTGTACATTACAATACAATGGCTTGAGTTGATTGTCCTCCAAAACCATAATTAGAGCATTGTGTAAGTTGCAACACCTCCAATAAAGAACCTTGGCACTGATAATCTATTTATTGTTAGAATGACAATGGACAAAAAGAAATACTTTAGAACTTCTATTTGGGGGGGGGGGCACTTGTCAATCAAAGACTCTTTTAAATGGTTTATGAAATTATGTTAATATATTTATTTGACTGTGATTACTAAGACTTTTTAAAATGATTTATACAAAAACAATGTTCATATTTTAAAGTATTGTGCAAGTTACGTTTATTCAGTTCTTTAAATAATCTCGATCTCTCTTCGTAGCTCTTTATCTTGTATTTTTCCTTCCTCTTATATCTTTGCTCCATTCTGTCGTGTGTGTGTGTGTGTGTGTGTGTGTGCTTGTTATGCGTGCGTGTGCATTTAAATTTATATTTATATTATAATGTACTTGTATATAGGGTCCCGACTACAAGCAGTCTTGCTTCTCAGGGACCCTGACCATTATTACTTTTGTATGTTGTTGTTATTTGATATATTTCTTCTATTGTATTGTTGTTTTTGTATATTTTGTTGTTTTAAATGGTCAATAAACGAAGGGACTTCCTTCCTATTCAATATTATATTTATTCCTGGGAACATACAAAAACAAGTTTTGCTTTCCAGTAGGTTCCTGTTTCATTTCATAATTTTGAACTTACTTTGTCAACTATGTTCTTTATTGTGCAAACAATTGATATGGAATGGAATAAGTTCAAATCAATCAATCAATCAATCAATCAAAATCGGAGTGTTGGCTCAGTCAGTAGAGCGTCTGCCTCACAACCGGGAGGTCGTGGGTTCGAACCCCGGCCTCGTCATACCAAAAGACGTTAAAAGAAGATGGGAGTTGTTGCTACTTTGTTTGGCGTTCAACAATAAGGGATAGAGCAACGTCGATCTGGCGCTGCTCAATGGCTGCCGGGTTCAAGATCAATTGTGCAAAAGAATTTCCGTTACGGTTTAATAAAATTTGGAGTGGGCTATTAGGCTATTATTTTAAAAAAATAAAAAAATGTCAGAGCATTCCTGCATACTACAGGTGTATGTACCCAGTAGGTATAGGTCTCAGTGGTGCTACATGTGTTTTTGTAGGCATCTTTCGCACATCAAACGCTGAATAGACCGATGATGATTTATGATTTGTCATCCCAGTCTCAAATGAGATCCAGCTTATCCAAAGGATTACCCTTCCTCTTGAACTCTAGCCAAAGCCAACCTTCAGTCAGGAACAACCCAGTCTAAAAATATTCACCAACGTCCCAGGGGAGGGAGGAAGTGCCAGCGATGTAAGCTATTTAAAGCAAGTCAGAGGTATTCGATTAAGCTTTTGTCATTTAAAATCTCCCCCCCCCCTCTTTTTTCAAAAGTGTTTCTTTCTTTCTTTTGTTATTTTTTTATTGATTGATTTATTCTTGTTTATTTACTCACTTATTTATTTATATATTTATTTATTTATATATTTTGTTGTTGCTGTAATATTTCTTGGGGGGGGGGGGGGGTTAACAGTTTAACAGCGCTCAGGGCTATGTGGCAAGTTTCATATACTACATAATAATACATTGGATTTGTACTCATAGAAAATATTACCATCAGTTTTACACAACTACATAGTATGGTTTTATTTGTTTGTTTGTTTTATTTCTGCATTTCAAAATAGAACATAATCATATAAATAAAGTAACAAATTTTTCTTCATTTTACATAATTATACATTTATAAGTACACTAAATAAGACGCATACAAACACAAATATTTTTCAATGATCGAACCCAGCCCACATGTACATGTACATTAGGCCTAGATACACTTTTGCCAAAATGTGATCTAAAAGCATTGAGAGACTACTGTATGTAGAAATGTTTTGGTCTCAGTTGCTTTGTTTCACCAGATATAGGACACATTTATACGGGTTCATGAGTTCATCCAGTGAAAAGGATTGAAACCGAGGGCAATTAGCTATAAGAAACTTCAAAATATTTTGGGGGCACCCTTTTTTTTTGCTACACAAAATATGAAAAGCACTTCTCTGAACAAAAGCATATTTTCACCAAGTTCACTCTTTGTCTCCATTCTTCATTAGTTGCCTAGGATTGAAGCACTTCAAGTCACTCACCCTGACATACAAGTTTTTTGATCGTTGTGACCCAATTCTCGGAGGTCAGCTTTTCTGTCAAAGGTGAAGATAATCAGAAAGATTTACTACCAGACAATGACAGTGTTCCTTCTGCCAGCACTTTTTCTACTGCGTCTCTTTTTTGCTCCATAAATGGATCAAATCTTTCATAATAGATAATAAAAACATTTAAATTAGGGTTGTACACCACAAACAACACACCTACTCGGTACATGTTGACACAAATTAATAACAGTGGGAACAATATGTCTGTGGATCATTTGTGGTGTGGAATTGGGTTGTGGTTAGAGTGCCTATAAAGGCAGGTATAAATCATTACTAGTGGAAAGCTCACTCGGGTAAACACAAGTTTTAAATTGCACAATCGTCTACAAAGCAGGAGGTTCCAAACGGACTTGTTTTCCAGCAGGAGGAAACAGCTAAATGTTTGAGAGCAGACTGTTTACTCCTTGTTTATTAGGCTGACGATTACAACAGGATCTAACACTTGAATTCTGAACATTCATTGTAACATACATCTGTAAGTATACAATTGTGTAGTTGTGAGAGAGGCAAAATATCTTATATCGTACTTCAGGTTATCATATAAGGGCCGCATCTATCTAAAGATGTATATTTCACAATTCACACATAGGTTCAGCAAATTACAACTGGATAATTACTTTGTGTTTATGGGAATTCTAATTGATTTTCTCTCAGAAATTGCATGTTTTTGTTTCTTTTCACTAGAGCTTTAAAAAAAAAAAAGTTCTCCAGAGCTCTTTAGAGATTTTCTAGAGCTTAAAGTGCTCCCCACTTGTTTGCATTTCTGTCACTAATGGTACTTTTGAAAGAGGTGTTATGACTTTCCCTTTCCTACCTCTTCCACCATGTGTAGACATGCATATTGAATGACCAGTTCATTGTCCAGTCGACCGCTGACTTTTGTCCTATCCTAGCTGGCTAGACATACAGTAGGAGTGGGAGGCAGACAAATAACCGTATGGTTGAAGTACTTCCTTT
This sequence comes from Strongylocentrotus droebachiensis, assembly GCA_035222895.1. NCBI lineage: Eukaryota > Metazoa > Echinodermata > Echinoidea > Camarodonta > Strongylocentrotidae > Strongylocentrotus > Strongylocentrotus droebachiensis. Next base: position 26,714 of record JAVYIG010007119.1, read on the forward strand.
TGGACAAAAAAGATAGGAAAAAAACATTTCAAGATACCTATATTTTAGGAGAAAAAATGAAATGTACTTGCTTGTGTCCAAATGTGGCTCACTTTTATTAGAGTGTATGTTTTACATTTGAAGGTCTGTACTCTGTTTTATAAACCAGAAAGTTGTATAGCCCTTGTACAAAAGTCTAGATTTATACACCCAGTTGGTGTAGAAAAGATTTGTTTCAAGCCAAATCATTATTTATTATAATAATAATGATAATAACAACTTCAACAACTACAACAATAATAATTATTATTATTAGAAGCAATAAAAACAAAAAGCACCATAGTTCTTAATACAAACTCACCCAATTTAAATATGGAAACCACTTTTATGTAACCTTCTTTTTTCATTGCAATTTGCTTCTAGGAAAAGAACTTAATAACAGTAATATCTATCTAGACCTTTTTAATATTTCTATTAGTTAAATAGTTGACCGCGTTGAAGTGTTTGTGGTTTTAATATATGTTATTACAGTTACATCATTGCATTGCTTCTAGGAATATTCAAGGATCAGTTATTTGGTTGTTGATATCTTTAATGTTAGAGATAAGATTTATTTTCTACGTGGTAAATCTAAAAAATGTGTGTTTTGTAGATATCTCAAAATAAAACAAACCAAAACACCACAGATGATGAAACATGTACAGTGTACATGTACTTTATTATTTACATTGTGGCTTCCCCAGCAGTCACCATAAAAAACAAAATTGCCTAGCAATTACGAATGCTTGGGTCAAAATATGTTTGTTCAGCATTTATGAGTGTTTGCATAATATCAGATAGGGTAACGGGTGGTATGGTAATGATGATAACAAGTATTTTATATTAATATCATTAAAAACCATATACAGTTATGTTGGAGGATTAGTTAAGAATAGTTGGACACTAATTTAACTGTAGAATTTTGGCAGAGAGAGTGAAAATTAATTGAATGACCTAGATAATTCCTGAGAATGTTTATGAAAGGATGTGAGAATTTCAAAATATGAGGCATGGTTTGTAGACATACATCCAACGTACATGTATGCATATATCTTAGAGCTCTACCCCCCCCCCCCCCCCCAAAAAAAAAAAAAATTCTCCATATTTCTTTCCACATCAAGCAACATTCATATTACGGACTGAATCCTAGTTTTAAGGCAGATCGAGCAGTTTACAACTTTACACCAATCGCAGGTCGTTCATATTTACTTTTGGGTCTGGACTAAGTATGGACTAAATTCAGATTTGCTCCTCTTCTACCCCTAACATGAATTTCTCTTCAGGCTGATTGATGTGAACAGGGCGTATCGTCTACGATGGTAATGTAATTTGTTACGTTACATGAAGCAGATCTTTAATTCTAATCTTCCCACTTATGAGATTTCCCTGCCCAGTAGCTGCTTGAATGAGAACACACCCTTCAATGTACTAGCCTCAGACTGAACTGGTGTGCATTATGTGAACAGGGCCTAGCGTCTACTATAGTAATGTAATGCATTACATGAAGTAGATCTAGTTTAATTCTGAACTTCCCAAGAGTGAGAGTACTCCACCCAGTAGCTGCTGGGACAGGAAAGAATGTCAGAGTCCAAAATTTCCCGGGGATCAACTCAAAATATGTCAATTATCATTCCATAAATAGCCATCGGGCATATAAGGATGGAAATAGGAGGAAAATGATGATAGCAGATATGGATTAGTTTTGAAACTAGACGGCCGTGAATCTAGTACTAATGGGAACCGAAATACTTCTGCTCAAGAAGTGCATATTTTGTATCTGTTACAAACTGCAATTCATTTTTAAGTTGCATACACATTTACTTTATTCTACGGTTTAATTACTTTTTACTACTATACATACATGTATGTAATTATGTATGTTCCTTCACAATATTACAAGTGAAAATTATATTTTTTTGAAGGCTACGTGTATATACAAAGCCAAATGGAACAACGTTTTGCATGTCCACATATATATGCGTGTCTACATATGTTATGCATTACAATCCCTTGCCAGAAATTTGTTATGATAATTTTTTAGGTCTTTTTTTGTGGGGAGGGGGGGGGGGGGGGCGGGGGGGGGGGGGGGGGGTAATTACCTTCTACCTACCCTATCAACATATATTTTTTATAAGCATAACTTATTGTGTCTACATGTTTATATTGGAAGCACAACGTTTCATATGTGGTTCTTGAATTTAAACAAATGCAGGGAGGGAGGGAGGGGGGTATGGGCTAACCACCCCCTATCCTTTTTCCAACCCTAGTGTATATTGTGTAGAAGGAACAGGACAAAGTGTCAGTGCTTCCACAATTTGGTACAGGTGTGCCTTGGCAAGACTGCTGTTGCTACATGTACCTCTGATCTGGACGGGTCAATCGTGGGTCACATTTTTCCAGACTCGTATAAAAATAACCAGGCTTTACAGAGATTTTTCTCCTCCTTTTTTCGTTTTTGCGGAGGGGGAGTGGGGCTTACCAACTCCCCTATTTATTCTGCCCCCTCCCCCATCCAGTGTAAAAAAAATACTTACCTGTTCGTGGGAGCTCTTTTAGGATTTGGTGTTGTATAAGTCTAATTTCCTCACTGTGGTATTAAAGTACCAGAGCTCCTTTTCAGTTTACCAAACCACTTTTGGAGCTTTTGAGAGCTAAATTGCTCACCCCTCCCATGAATTTATTTATTTATTTATTTAATTATTCGTTTCATTTCCAGGCAAGATGATAACATACAAAACATCACAAGGTTGACAAATGATATAACATAAACATAATGATATTTAGCACCAGCCAATGCCTGAGGATCACCTAAAAGAATTTAAAAATTCTGTCTAGAGGCTCTCCATATTTTCACTGTAGAGTAGAAAGAACAAGGAAAACCTTCAGTGCTTCAACGACTAGGTTCAGGTGTGCCTATAGCCTAGGCAAGACTGCTCTTGCTCTCGCTGCCACTGCTAGCCTCTGATCTTGATGGGTCAGTACTAGGTCACATTTTTCCTGAGTAGAATAATAATAATCAGGCTTGACACCAGGGAGTCCCCATGGATGACTAACACTCCACAGTCTCTGCTCAAGGCTAAGAGATGAATATTTGTGATTTTTAACAATTTTAAATAAGAAACCTTTTTTTCTGTAGAGATCATGCTGATTACAGTAGAAGTATGAAAGTCGGTCTTATTTGAGTGGGGTCTACAGTAATGTATGTTTAAGAGGAACAGGATGTAATTATCTGGGAGTAGGTCTTTCTGACAGTCCATATAATGCTACATTTTTGTCATGTCAGTCAAATGTACCTGTACTTACAGTGTACATGTGAGTTACATGTACATATTTGATACTAAAGAAAATGGTAATGACCCTGAACCAAAAACCTATATGGGGCCTGTCACCACGAAATGAGTCCAGTGTCGCAAAAAAATTATTCCTGTTTTTAAGTATTATATGAATCTACATTAAGTAAGCTTTAAATTAAGGGGTCACACATTAAAATTGATAAATTATATCCAGAAATATGAACAAAAACCTAATTGGACTTTATAACAATGGGATTACCCAGTTTTGAGATAATTAGGTGTAAAGTTAATGATGCGTAACATATTATAGTCTGGTCAACAACAACATAGCAACAACACACTTCCCATCATTCGATTTCAATGAAACTTTCAACAAACAAAGAAATAAGTCGATTTTTGGAAAAATCTTAAATGTGGTAGGTGGGTCAATTTTCAGTACATACACACTATACATCGCTATTACTACGATTGAGCTAATGCGACACTGGACTCATTTCGTGGTGACTGGCCCCATATGTAGATATAATCGAACTGAAAAGAACTACTACTTTCGTTGTGGCAATGAGAACATTGGCTTATATTTTTCCAGGAAAAAAATAACTACCATTAAAGATAAACTTGAGTTCTGGTAATGCGATTGCATTGTGAAAGAAAAGGTGTGGAATGGATCAGAAAAGTTGATCATATAGCATGTAAGTAATGGTGTGTAATGCAAGGTTCTGGAGTCATCAAAATCATCATAAATTTGGCCGAGTCTTGGTAAAGTAACAATCACTTACACAGAAAGATGTATATGGGACAACACACATGGTGTCGGGGCTAGTACTACCCTGATTTCCTTATCTTTCTATGCTCATTACTCAGCCAGTATACATTTTCTTCCAAAATTGTTTGGCGCATGACATTTATTTGTAATCTTGAACATTCAGTGTAAGTTTCGATAGATTCTGTGAGAATTCATTTTCTTTTTTTACCAGAACTCAAGTTTATCTTTAACCTTGGGGCAATGAGAATATTGGCTTATAGTTTTCTAGAAATTCAACTAAACAATTCTTACCTTTTTTTTTTACTGGCATCATTATGGTTTGGGATAATTCAGCTGGTGGGGTTTGCAGCATATTTCAGTTCATTACAATGATATGATGGATAGCGTGAGGACGCTACGCTACATCATGTATAAAACTGCAGGTGTATTTGCCTTGAAACACGTCTCTTAGGCTTGAAGAGCAGCCATCGCACCGTCTTAATTCCTTCCAACTGTGAGCCGTAGAGTAATTCCTCTTATTGCCGGGTTCCTTTGCCTCACGGGGAGGTCCTCTGTATTAAAGTGGATTAGTTGAACAGCTCTTAGCCTTTTAGCTAGGCCACTTGCATTACACTTGTACTTGGGCATACAGTTTCATGCAGGAGCTTGCATACAGGTACCAAGGGCAGGCTGCCGTAGTTGTGAGTATACTTTATTAGGTGTATTAAGATAATGTTTGTAGGTTGTTCGAATTGGGATTTTACTGAATGTGAGGACCAACTAGATCTACATTTTTTGTAAGTCTTTTTTTTGTTGCATTTAGTTAAGTAAGAATACCAGAATAAAATGACAGGTGTATGTATGACCTACAGATTAATTTCCATGAAATGTACCTCTAGGCTGTGCAATGTACATGCACCTGTCATTTTCATATGAATTCACAAAATGTAAAACCTCGCCCCCCAAAAGGACTAACATATGTATGTTTTGTATGTTAGGATTCTATGCAAAGCCTTTTTAAAAATGGCCAAGGCAGTTATTTTTTATCTGTGAATTGAAACTTAGTAGAACTAGAAGTTTATATTTTGATGTTGTCTGTTTGTAGCCCGAAGGACATTACATCCGTTTGAAAGTAAAGGAGTTTTAAAATGCCATTCTGGCTCTCAACAGACATTTGATTTAAGTGTGTTTTGACGTTGCTAAGGCTTTCATCAATTTCTTGAATACAAGAAGGTTACTTGGACATATGTATATACACTCTACCCTATCGTTATGGGTGTGTTCTGACATTGACAAGATTGAAATAAAGTATTAACTGGCCAGGAATTAGAATCAATTGAATTGATAAACGGTGTGTTCTTTCAATATTAACCGGATGGCATCTTTGTTTCACTTTAAGCAGTAATGCAGCATATACTGTAATACAGTTAATTTAGGAATCACTCATCAGCAGCTGACCCTTGAAAGCAAAGACTTGAATTCATGCATACATATATTGTGTGTGATGGCTCCTCTGTTCTACATTTGAACACTGGAGGCATTGCAAAACATCGAGCTGTGGAGAAATCAATAATCGGCTCTCATTATGAAATATTCTTCTACCCCTGTGATTTATACTGGATCACGTTCACTGCAAGATCAGCTGCCTCTACCTACTCTACCTACTCACATAGGATTGTCAAATCAAATGTACCTTTACATTTGTAATATACATGAAAGTGCTGCTGTGGTCCATGTTATGGTTGACCTACATAACGGCATATTAAATAACAATATATTTTATTCAGCTAAGTATTATCAGCAGGGGTGTCACTAGAAGGGTATCCTGGGATGTGACAACCCCATTCAAAATTATCTGACAACCAATCAAGAATTGTCAGAGTTTTCAGCAAATCTTAAGAAGTATTCACTGCACCCCCTCCCATTCTCCTGGTTGATTGTCAGACAGTTTTTTTAATTTGGTCTGACATGATATACATTATACTCAGGGTTCTAACAACACTGGTGACTGCAAAACACAGTTGGTATGATGAGGCCTGTCCTCATCAGCTCGAGGTTTGCCAAATAACCTGCTATTTTAACTATCCTGATCGCAAATTAATCAGTTAATTTTCGTCTTCAACAGCCCGCAGTTGCAATTAGCGGGTTTTGTTGTCGAGAAAATATTTCGAGAAATCTTGGTCTTGTTTCCAAAATATCCTGCTATTGGGAAATAAGGGGCTCATTTGCGCCCGTCCGAGCTAGTTTGTGATGAACAGTCTGGTGATGACGCAATTTCGAGCTTCGGGATAATTTCCCAAGTCTGAAAATAGCGGGTTATTTGTCTAACTCGAGCAGACGAACTCGAGCAGATGAAGACAGGCCTATTGAGAGGATTTTTCTTTCCTGTACAAAGTATCGAGTGCCTCTACGCAGTTTGGCATGATAATACAATCCATTAGCCATAGGTGATCAAGTGTTTAATATATTCCAAATTTCTGTTGTCATTCCGCTTGCTAATCCTCTTTCGTTTTTTGGCAAGATTTGAAGCTCAGAGGTGTTGTACCTCCTTCTCAATGTAATCAGATTAAATGCAATAAAATCCCTCTTCTGTATGGAGGTGAGCTTAGGAAGGCCATGAATACAAAAGAAAGAAGAAATGCAAGATTATCATCGATACTACAATACAATGTAGAAATCCGTGGTCAGACCTATATCTACAAATGTAGATCTGTCCTATTGTAGTACTGGACTATTTTTTAGAATGAGGTGAATCTGAGCTTATGATCCTACACTCCTTCTCATACATATATGTACAAGTGTAAGTAAGGAAAGTGAGACATACCGGTAGTATTACAATGCTGATACTGAGATATTACATCTACATGTACATGTAGGCCTAAACTGTTCCTTTCGTAATATAATACATGCTGCTACACAATTTGTACACTTTCATTGTTGTTACATTCTTTTAATCTATGATTTCTTTTCTTCAATTCTTATGGCATTTGCAACACTGAGAAACAGGGATCTTTATGCATTTTATTTATTCTTTATGAAACAAAAAGCATTTAATTGAATTTATTTTTTACCATTGAAGGTATTTCGATCATTCTAGAACAAAAATGCCTCTCACTCTTGCGTATCTTTCTCATGATCATGGACAGAAACACTTTCAGAATTACTTCATATTGCATGACACATATTTCATTAAAAGGGAAATCTATATAAGTGTTCATGTACATGTAGCTTCACCCACTAGATTGTAATTTGATACAGTTGTAACTGATTAAGTAAATAAATACTGCTATTAATCACCGGATGCAATCTTTGTTGGTGATTCAGAATAGTAAACATTGCCTATATTATGATATTGATTCGCTTGCAACACATGACACATGCACTTTCAGCAAACAGACAAACATTGCTCGGCTAAACTGTAGTCACATGTGAGAGATGATGTGTACTATGATATATTCACTTTCATTTTTGCTTTCAACAGTGATGCAATGATTATCAACTTTCAAAGTGTCATGCATGTAATATAGTCAATGATCATTAATTGTAAGCGTGATAATTAATTGTAAGCGTGATCATTAATTGTAAGCGTGATCATAAAGACTTTCAATATCGATAGCTTTGTCCTTCACCTTCTGAAAAGTGCAAACATTACAGTGAAATATTATGTAATCCAATCTTGATTTCTGAAGGCGATACAATAGGGTATTGAAATTTGAAATAGCCCCAAATTTGATTTCTTGAAAGTCTTTACACTCCTGTTAGTATTATGATTTTGATGCCCCCTGCTATGTTGGCTGTGAGAGACTGTGCTTTCTTCTTTCACATTTATGATTCTATGTGTCGGGTATTCATATCTAAGATTTGCCATTGGTGTATGGAGAGCCAGAAGAGTGTTAATTTATATCATGCACAGTGTTAACACCCTGGCTTCTAACTCCTCAACTGACAAATTCCTTTGTATCTCTTCATTTTGGAGCGTCAAGAATTCAAGTAATAACAGAAGTACAATATTTTCATTGGTAACAACTGTGTTCCATAAAATGCCCTAACATACTGTTAATTAAAAGGATAATGGGACATTATCAAGATGTCTTTAATTTTGAAACAGTACACTTTATGACAATATGAAAATCTTTAAAGTTCTGCAAGTCCTGTGATGATAAGAATAGTGTAGCTAAAAAGGAAATATCCTCGGTGTGTGAAAACAGATGTCATAATGATACGCAGCTTAGTGATAAATGTTCCCTCAGATAAAGTTAATCAAATTTAAAAGGTCTTCCCTCAGATATGTCCTCACTTGTCTGTATGCAGCACTTGGATGAATAATGACTGTTTTCAAATACTTTAGGGATAATTGACAATGAAGAAAGAAAACTTTCACTTCAGTACTTTTTCAAGGTATAAATATAAAGGTCTCTTATCATACACCCCATTGTTATATTTTGGCACAATAAATGTAGTTAACAGTTTGTATCGGAAACCTTCAAAATTTCACTACTAACCGTATAACTGATTACTGTAGTAGTATGGAACATATATCCCTTTTAAAAGGATTTAGCACTTTCTATAGAAGTTGTGATTCTTTTTTCTAAGTTATAAGTTTTTAATGTTTGTGGTATGTATGGAATGTGTGCAATAAGTGAAGGTCTTTTTGGAAGTCATTTCAGTACTACATTAGTAGATACATGTACATGTAGCTTTCTTTTTCTGGTGACTGGCTATATCATCTTCTTTTGAGACTTGGTATATATTTTGTCTCTTTTTTGGGCTATATATTTGAACCTCCCCTCATTTTCTTTGTATTTTCATTTCTGCACCTCTGATCGCTCTCTCCTTCACTCTCTATCTCTCTTCCAGTCTCCTAGTGTAAAATAGGAACTACTTTTCAGGAAAGGTCTTTTGAATTTGCAAGCTAAGAAGTGAAATTTCTTTGCCATATTTCCTGTCTTTAAAAAAACCCAGAAAAAAAATCAGACCTCTTACGGTATTAGGTTTTCCAGAGTAAGTTAGAACCTGAGCATTTGTGAGGTCACAGCTCCTGTTCATATTTTCTCTGCCACCTCATTATTTCTCGCTCTCTCTCTCTCTCTGTGCTTCTTTCCCCTTGTCTCCCTCCCTCTTTCTCACTCTCTCTCTCTATTCCTATATATCTCTCTTCCTCTTCCTCTTTCATCCTCTCTCATTTTCTCCCCTCTTTCCCTCACCCTCTCTTCCTCTTTGTCTCCCCCTTCTCTCACTCTCTCTTTCTTCTTCTCTCTCTTCCTTTCTTGTTCTCTCTCTCTCTCTCTCTCTCTCTCCCCCTCTATTCCTATCTCTCTCTCCCTATTCCTCATCCTCTCCCATTTTCTCCCCTCTTCCCCCTTCTCTCTCTCTCTCTCTCTCTCTCCCTTTCTTGTTCTCTCTCTCTCAAGTCTCTCTCCATCTGTTAATCTTCAGTTCCATGGCTGCCTGCTGATTGAACTACATCTCTGCAGAACATTGAGGAATCTGCCTAAATTAAGACATCTCCTGGGGAATTAGTTAACCTTTCCGTAAATCCTGAACCTAAGGATGTGAGTGTCTGCGTGTAGTTAACAGGTGAAACGAGGTCTTCTGTCAAATGTTACGGCAGAGATTGCATGAGACAGGCGTGAAATCAACGTCGTTAGCTATCATAATACTAACCGATTACAAAATTTATTTTGAGAGTCTCTAAGAGTCATCGGTTATGATTTAAAGATGTGAATAGTTCAGAATGTGCACTTTAAATATCCATTTTGTGCTTTTGATTTTCATGCATAATTATGCGTGTCTGTGAACCAGGAAACAGGCTAGTGCCGGAGCATTGTCTCAACTTCTTAAAAATTAAATATTTATATGGTTCTGCAGAAATTGTTCACCTTTCATAACCATATTCCCTTTTGTACTACCAAATATTAGAACAATTGCAATAAATTCACAATATAAATATAATATCTAAAGCACATGCACCTACATTGTAGATTGTATTTCTATTTCAGGAATAAAAATATAAATTATTCTCTAAATACATTCGTTGTGCATCATGATGAATACGTTTGTTATGTTCATTCAGAGAGTGTTCAGAGACTATAAAATCTTCAAGATAGAATTGAAACCAGATTAGGAGACCTTACTCCTTTGGGGAGGGTTCATAACGAAAGAGCTTTTCCCCTTCAGACTTGGATACTCCACCCTTTTTATTGCTCATATCATTAGAATCATATTAAATTGTTCATTTATTGAGATAATTGATTGCATCCCAGGAAGTATACAGCTTTATAAGGAATCTGTCTATTACTGTTATGTTTCCTGCCACATGGTCGCATTCCACAAGGTTTATATTTTCCAATATCAAAGTAAGACACTGCCCTATTTACAAGAAAATCAGATATTGCATTTAGTTGAAAAGTATTACCAGGAGCTTTACATCCTGCAAATTTTTAGATATCAAACTATTTAAATAATATTAGAATTAAGTTGATACCAGACTAAAATAGGTCATTTTCTTAATGTAATAAAAGTTAATGCACAAATCTTTGTTGAAAAGTGCCTCATTTCTAACAATATAGCTTGTTCTACCTCACATCATGTAACATGTGCATTTCACATTCTGACTATTGAAATACAATAATTTGAAACATGGCACAAAGATTTATGCATGGAATTTGATTACATTACGAAAATGGCCCATATACCTTTATTATTTGCACCATTTCCCTTTTCTTACAAGTATGATTGTGAGAAAATTGACTTCCACATTTGGACAGGATTGTCCAACTCTTTTGTTAGTGATAGATGTTCCTGAAAGATAATCCACTCAGTCCTTTACTCCAGGGTAATACTTGAAATTACTTGGTTACTTCTCAGATTGAAGAAATGAGATTGACATTGACACCCTGAAATTCTATTCCTAGAAAAAATGACCACGCACCCCTGAACTTGCTGGAGGACATTTATACATTGGGATGACTAACATTCATGCTTAGGAATGTTGTGTCATCTACATTGTATCGTCTGTTTGGAGCCAGAAGGGCGTTCACTCGTTCACCCTAACACAGAGTTAACGCCCTTGTTGCTAAAAACACACGAGATCATCATGTACCCAAGAGTCTTACAAGGGTTAAGTTGGCTATGTGTGTGGTACCGGTACTCAAACAGAAGAGACTCAATTTCACTATTAAAGAAATTTCTCTTCCTTAGCGTCTTGTGACTATTCTCCTTTACAACTTGTATGTCTCTCCCCCCCCCCCTACAGAGCTTATCAAAATGACAAGCTCCCAATGTGAATTGCAACTTTCAATAAGAATAATATTTTTACTCTTGGGATCCCGAGCAATGCCCCATTTTGCTTTTCCTGCTGTGGATAGGAATCATGCATTAAACATTGGCATGGGGGTTGAAGAATCTCAAAGAGATACACATGTGGAATGAATACTAGGAGTTTGCTGTCATTTTGCCAGGAACATGTGGGACAGTGTTTCTGAATCTCTTTTGAGTTTTGTGAATTGAAAGTAATTGCAGTTCCATGATGTAATATGGAGGTAATTTCATCTCGAAGTTCATATTCAACTCTTTGTCTTATACTGTTGTAGGTGTGTAGATGATATGAGTGCATGAATTTCACATTTTCATTTAGTATTCTACTCTCTTCTGCTTTGCCCGTGTTGTTATTAACATTTGCTATATTGGTGGGAAAACACATGTTTTTAGAAGCTGTATGCTTCTTTTCAGACTATTTTTGGATCGACATCAAGAATTTTGATAGATTTTGAAATTCCTTGTATTTATGGATTTGTTGTCTTTTTTTCTCTATTGCAGGACATCTGAAGAAGACATGCATAGCAGATGTTAGAGATGCAGCTATAGCTTGAGAAAAGACTGGACCAGAGTCTTCCATCGGAGGCCTTTACATCCTGCAGAGGAATTCTTAAGATTGGCTTCGATGCAGAATACGCCATCATCCACCATGACTCAGGCACCGTTGAAGAACGATGCCAACCAGCAGGGCTGGAATGAGATCCAGGAGCTACTCCAGCAGACCCAGCAGGAGAACCACTTCATGAGGCAACAGATGGAGATCCTTCGCCATGAGAACCGTGTCCTCAAAGACCGCATGAAGACCATCGATTCAGACACGCAGGTCTCCAAGACGGACAGTGAGAAGGCCATTCTCCTGGGGCTGGACGGGAACTCTGGTCTGGAGGAACGTGTGCTAGGTGGCGCAGCGGAAGCCGTGGAGGAATCTTCCACAAGGGATTCGTCGTATATAATAGCTGATCACACTGGAGAGCTAGTCCTACCTGGCTTTCCGTCGTCATCATCAGATGGGTCGGTGGTTCTTCCGGATGAGCCGTCGAACATGTCCGATGGCAATTGGGATATTCTGAGCAGCGATGGGGAAGGATCGATGGCAAACCTGCATGACAGGATCCTTCAGATGGAGGAAAACCATTACACTGTCAATGAGGAGTTGCAAGCAACGCTTCAGGAACTCAAAGACCTTCAGGATCAGGTGACAGACCTCACCTTAGACACAGATAAACTCAGTGAGGAGAAGTCGATGATCATTGAAGCCCTGTATAGACAAATGTCCAAAACAGAGAAAATGAATATGGTTGTACAGCATTTCAAAGGTATATGTGATGAGCAAAAAATAGATTATAATTTAGAGGAATTAAAAGATTCTTCTCCTAGAACTGCTGTGTCAGACCAGGCTTCAGGGATGGCCAGAAGTAAAGAAGAGCAGGAGAAGCTGACTATTCTTTTAAAGGAACACAATAGTGAGATTCAGTCAGAAGTCGATAAGCTCAAGTACCAACTCCTGGAAATGGAGAGCATGCTTAGAGGTGCTCTCGCTGCAAGGAAATCTCTAGAACAAGAGATAACTGTTTTTAAGGGCAAGTTGTCCAGTTTGGAAGTTGAGCGGGAGAAGGGGGAAACCCTTTTGAGGGCTGAAAAGGACAAAATAAATCAGCTGTTTCGGTACCAAGACCCTAAGGGTATCTTGAACCTTCCCCAGTTGTTGGAAGATGGAAGATTGAAAACGGACACAGCAGAATCTAGGTGTGAGGAGCTTGCACGTGCCTTGGAAGAAAGTAATAACCACGCAGAGAAACTCCAGGAAGAGTTGGAGAGGATAGAGGATGAGTTTGAATCCAGCAAGAATCAGTTTGAAGAACAGGTTGAGAGGTATCAGGTCATGATTCGTGAGCTGGACGCTGAGAAAGCAGAACTGGAAACGGAATTGATTAATCTCAAGGAAACGGTGATAGAGTTAGAGGAGACTGTGGAGCGGCAAGAATACGATAAGCAACAGCATCTAAGCACTATTGCTGACCTTAACCAGGCAGTGCAGACCCTGCGGGAAGAGAAGCAAAATATGGGTAGGGATCTGATTGACCTGAAGCGTACAAGTGCTCGCGATTCAGAAGAATGGGTGCAGTTCCAGCGGGATCTGCAGAAGGCTGTGGTGATTGCTAACGATTATCGCAACGAAGCTCAGAACGAGGTCAAAATGCTGGAGAAGGACAAAGGGGAGCTTCACGACCAGATCAAAAGCCTGTCCGCTGAAGTGGAGCGATTGCGTAAGATTGAAAGGACGCTTAAACCCCCTACTCCGACTTCTCCAGCCCCTCCCCGCAGCACTCCTACGGAGAATGAGATCCGCCAGAGAATGCAGGCCATCATGAAGTCCTCAGAGAAGGACATCGTCCGTGGTAGCACTTCTCGTAAAACACTCAGTAATGGGAAAGTCTCGGTGAAGAATATCATCAAGAGCCTAGAAAACAATGCTGGAGCGGATGCACCTAAGGCTCCTACGAGCCCAACAGGTACCTCCCCTGTCCCCATGAGCTTCACCAACAACACCAGGCCTCCGATGGAGAGGAGGAACACCACTATAGCAATAACCAAGAGTATGAACTCTAAACCTTTATACACCAGAAGAGCTACCACAACCATCATCACCACCCACGACGCTCAGAAGCTGTCAATGTCTACCTCTGGTCGGGCCATCGATGACAGCATGATCGGGCGCTCCAGGTCACAACCGTCAAACCGCACCGAAGCACGGCAGATGATTGGAGATGCCCTTACCAGGAGCAGAGACTTCTCGACCAGACGCTCTACACCCAGCGGCAGAGACACCAGTGAGTCACCGACCTCAAGAAGGGCTAAGTCTCTCTGCAACGAACCCATCTCGTCGGGTCGCAGGTCATCGTCGTCGTCATCGTTGAGGGACTCATGTGATTCACCCACACCTAGAGACTCAGTAGGAAACCAGTCACCAACTGCCAGGAAGACAACGTAGGTTCAGTATAAATAGTTGTATTGAAAGAATTACAGTAATAGATCTGTTTACAATTGATAAAGTAGTTTTTGCATCATTTCAACCTATACATCTATCATCCCTTCCTCAAAATGAATGTGAGTTATCTTACTCAGAGTTCATTTAATTGCTGTTCAGATAAGAAAAAAACTGTTATTTTACTTCAAAAGAAAATAAAAAGTAATGGTGCAATAAATAAATTCAGAAGATAAGCAAAATCAATCACTATTCACCAACCACTTTTATTTTTCATTTTTAGCTTCTTGATTTTCAATAGTTCTTTGAGCCTAATGTTGGTGATACACTTTAAAAGTTTGTGAATTATTCCAGTAAATTCACATGTTACTGTGATCTATTTCCCCTCCTGACTCAAACAATTGATATTGAGGGGTCAGTGACATAAAGACATAACTCCATTTTGAGAAAAAGTGGTTTATGTGTCACTGAGCACTTGGGCCTGAAGGAGTTAAGTCTATGTTTCACTAGCCATTGACTTCAATGGGGTGTTTGGTGGAGTTAAGTCTTTATGTTTCCTGGAAAGCCCACATTTTTCTGAACATTTTTATATCAAATACTCATTTTGGCAAAAAAAGGAGTTACGTCTTTGTGTCACCGAACCCTCAAATTTATATTTTGATGTTCTTCTCTGCAGGGAGGGAGTAGACCCTCTGTCTATGCTAGTCAAATACGAAGGAGGTGGTTCCAAGAGAAATGCCTTACTCAAATGGTGCCAGGCTAGGACACATGGCTATAAGGTAAGGTGATAGAATGGTTTGGATGATATATCAAGACGACTTTGCCCCTGGAACTATCACTCCTGGGGGGATGTTTCACGAAGATCCTAAGTTGAACTTAACTCTAAGTTGGACTTAAAAGTTATGGAGAGCCATTTGTAGCCTTAAAATATATATTCAAGAGCAAAAATTCAAGTATTTTAGACTTTTCATAAATTCCACATCAAGAACATGAAATCTCCCATGATAGTATAAAATATGAATGATTTGAATCAACATTTTATGCCTTTGAAAATAACTTGTATAAAATATTTTCACAGATGTTAACAGCTTTCCATAATTGTTAAGTCCAACTTAGAGATAAGTTCAACCTAGGATCTTTGTGAAACACCCCCTCTAGCAACTACCCCCCCCCCCACCCCCATTAAAACAAGCAATCAGCAGACCTATGGCTTGAAGTATTGTCTGAAGAACCACATGAAAGAAGGTTGATGTCTTTGAAAAAACACAGGCATTAGGGCTTGTAATTCATATTCTTGAGGGCTAGAGGGTTATTTTATATTAGAAAAAGGGACATTTTGAGTAAAGATTCAAGCCTATTCATCATGCAAATTATCAGTATTGATATATGATCGTTACAAAATTGGAATAATCATAAAGAGTGTCATATTAATCATTGATCACTTAGAGTGATTCATCTTTATGGGATTTAAAAAAAATAAGTCTGATGTTAAACAGTATTTCTTTGTCCCTAGAATAGTAGTTGTATCAACTCTTAGTATCCATGATATAAGCTTGTACAAACTCGTACTCGAACACTAAAAATAAGTCACTTATTTTGTTTATAATAACGTAAGAAAACTTCTGGATAGCAATATTCTGAAGGATTTCTATGTCAAAGTATATGCTATATATTATGTATGTAAACTTATTTTGATTCTTTGTACGTTTGTTAAATGTGAGCAAAATTAATTTCCAATATTGGACAATAAATAAATTTATTGAAATTGAAATTGTATGAGCTTGGGATCTCTGTCGGGTTTCAGCCATTTAGGCTTCATAGAAGACTTACTTTTTTGACCTGATCTGCCCTCCATCATTGTTTTTCGATCTGCTTTTTAAATGGTGTACAATAGCATAGAAACTATTAAAGTGGGATGCTATTATGATATATAACGATAATGATAATAATAATGAAAATAGTAATATATGAGATTTGTAAGGTGACAAATCCACTTGATATTGAATGCTTGAGGCACACTTGTGGGAAAAAAGAAAGAGATCACATAAAAACATCTGCATTATTATAAAAAAAGGAACAGAATAAGATAGAACTTACAAAAATAATAGAATAATTAATTAAAACAGATATATGAGCTAATGCTCCTCAAGAAACTTGATTGAAGTATCCCACATTTCTCCTTCCTCCTCCCCCATAGGGTGTTGAAGTGACGAACTTCAGTAGCAGTTGGAACGATGGTCTTGCTTTCTGTGCTATCATACACAGCTACATGCCTGAGATGATTCCCTGGAATGAACTCAATAATCAAGACAAGGTAAATAATGATGATAATAATGTGTCTTGTTTACCCAGGGTAGCCTCATCAGTATTCATACTGTTCTCCCTGAGGGCCCTGCAATCATATTATTACCCCAGCTTTAACTGAGCTACCATTAAAAGGTGCTCAAGCATTCAAGGAATTTCTTCCTACCCATTTGACACCTGGGTGGAGAGTAGCAAGTGCAGGTAAATATCTTGCCAAAGGATATTAGTGCCGTGTCGGGATACGAACCCTCGACCTTCGCATCTCCAGTTAAGCGCCTTAAACCACTCGACCACGACACTCCCGTTTCAGTAAAGACTATTTATACCAATATTTGAATTGTCATTTGAGCTTGCGGTCAATACAAAACCTTGAAGGGGAACTGAACCGGTAAAAGATTTAGTATCTGTTGATTAAAGCTCTTTAGTAATGCTATTATGAAGGGATATTTCATTCCAAGATTTTGTTATTCTTTAAATGAAGATATTTTGGATATTTTCAGATCTAAATCACTCTCTGCTCCTGCATATATATTTTCCTTTCAATGAGAGAGAGATTTATTGTGTTTCTGTATTAGTCAGAAGTTTTCATTTAACGTTTTGTTGTTAAATGAAACAAGTGGCCATCTGTTACAAGCAGTTTTCCTACTCAAATAGTACCTAAAAGTAGTAAGAATAGTAAAAATGAAAATTACAATTTTAATCATGATGACTGGTTATCATTGTTTTCCATTGTAGTTCATACTTAGGGATGCCAGTTTCCAGGCATAAGCTTGAATTTAGGCTCTGACAATTTATTTTCAGGCCATAGTTTAGGCTTTTTTATGTAAATAATAGCTCATTCTAGGTGATTTTCAGGTCCTCTGGTCGATTCTAACTGGCCGATTCTAACTGGCATCCCTGCATACTGCTAAAAATGCAATACACATCATTATTGTTTTCCAATCTACATTTCTGCACTTGCCAAGAATCGTTTCAGTGTGATCTCTTGGGTGCTCAGTACAGAGTCAAGTAGATAACTTTATTAGCAGCTACAATTGCCCTATCCAGACCATAATCAGGATAAGCTTATTTCAGCCTGATTTCATGCTCACCGGTTAGAGGCCATTTAAAGGCTGTATTCAAATCCACAGATTTCACACATTTTTAGTCACATAATCCGAAATGCACTGGCACCCAAGCATGCTATGGATACTGAACCACTGTTATCTAAGCCCAGACATCTTGAAACTATTTTTCTCTGTAGATGTGTTTACCCCCGTCCCCCCCCCCCCCCCCCCCCAACTCCCTCCAACAATGCCCCACCCCCTACCTCCAATCCCCTTAAAATTTATCTCTAGACTGATCTTGGGTAGGAGCCCCAGTATCAATGAAAGCACAATTTGAAAAATATGAAGTCCTTGGGTGAATATGAATATAATCTACATGCCGAATCCTCCCCCCCCCCCCCCCAATGCATCCAGGGTGTAAAATGAGTTAATTACAATATTAGGTGTTTGATGCATAGTTTGATAAATTATTAGGGGTGGGGCACATTTAGGATGTGAATACAAACTATGAAACCTTACTAATACTAGCCCAGGGAAAACAAAATGATTACAATTTGCAAAGGGCTACAGCATGTAGGACTGCCCAGACAGTACAACCTCCCCCCCCCCCCCTCCTCACCCCCATGCAGGAAGGATTCCCCACCTCCACTTCCAAAATCTAGACATGCCTCTTACCATGGACCATGCTCTTACTAGCAATTTCTAGTAGACTGAATGCAAAGTCACCTCAGATGAGAATGTCCTCTGTGATTCAGTCTAATGACCTTGTTGTAATCCCTAGGGGCTGTTCTTCCTCTCTCTCTATCCCCTCATCTTCCTGTTCCTCTCCTTGAGATATCAATCTCTTTCCTTGATAGCTTCCATCTCTGTTAACTCCCAGCTGCATCCCTTTTTGGGGTGCGTTCAAGTGATTTTTAAAAAGATAGAATCACAAACATAATCACAAATCAAAATGTCGTTAAAAAAACATGGTTAGTTACTGCGGGAGAATGTTCAAGCGATTTTTCGTCACCGCTGATTCTTGCTCATTTCAATCCCAGCCACTGCTCATCATACTGTGCAGTTTGACCCAGGAAGTATAGGTCAACTTTGCTGCATGCTCTCTGTCTGTGTTTGAGGTCGACTGTCGGTCAAACCGGAAGCAGGCCACGATAACGATGTTATAGAATCATGGTTGAGATCTCTGCTCGTTTAAACTAATTTTTTTAGCCACCGTGATTCTGATACAAAAGTATCTTTATCAGCATTTCATGTTTGCGTTTTGAAACGACCAATGAAAAAACGCTTGAAATCGCTTGAACGCAACCATGTTTTAAACTAAGCTTGTTTCTAGGGTGAAAAAGTGTTGCTTGAACGCACCCCTAGATGCGATGGCATTGAAGGGAGAGCTAAGAGTAGGGAATGTTCACGTTTATTTCTGTTTCAAATGTCCTTCATAGATTTGTTGTTGTTGAAATGTTGTATTGCAGATGTGTTCTCCATTAGCTCTCCATTAGCTCTCCACTATTCATCATACTTCTATTTTATAGTTCTCTAAATGCTTTCCAAAGCTCCTCGTTTTTTTTCTTGAAAATTTAGATGAGAATCTTAAAGCCCCACTGAACTACTTACAGCTACTTGCGCCCTCTATACAGCAAACAATGCCTAAGCGGTACCCGATGGTCCCCCATGATTTGATGAAATAACCACCTGCCAGTGACCCTGCAGGGAGGCCTATTCCCTCCTGGCCAAACTAGTGCAGACAGGCTTTAAAGGGATCCGGTAACTTTGTCTCAGATTCTGAAACAAAATTCTGGATTTAGCTCATGATGCAATGATAATTATAAACCTTTAGGTCATTCAGGAACCCCATGACTTTTACAAGCCGATCGCCTGTCTGATTATCAAGATATTTATGATTGGAATTACAAATTTTGAAAACCGTTCGCCTGACGGTTTTCATAACACTACAGTCTATTGGGGAAAATGAGTATGGTAAAAGCGGTCACTCAAAGATTTTTACTTCTTTGAGGCACTTCTTGATCATTTTGAAGCGCAATTTTTTGAGGGCCTCAATATTACACCATATCACAGACACTGATAACACGTAGAGCCGATATCTCAGATTTAACATTGTTAAACGATCCCTTTAAGGATGGAGAAGATCGAAATTTGGGAATGTGCATGTCTATTTCTGTCCAAGTAGTCCTTCAGATCTGAGCGTTGATAAGATATCTTTATTCCAGGGCTCCTGCAATTTGCATTTTAATTGCAACAGGGCCCCGTCTTACAAAGAGTTACGATTGATCCAAGTCCTCCAATCAATCGCAAGTTTGCAGTCTCCTATCTCTATAGCTGCAACTGATATTGATCGCAAATAAGTTGTGATTGATATCAACTCTTTGTAAGACGATGCCCTGTTGCCTGGAAATGTTATTGAATTCCTGTGGTTGATGGCACTTTTGAAATTCTATACTAGGATAAGTGCTCACCTGTAATGCAGATCGGAATATTAAGGTTACATTTCCTTCTTCCATGCAAATAATACTTTCTCATCATTTTTGTCCTTCCAGAAAAGGAACTTTACTGTGGCCTTTGTAGCAGGAGAGTCGATAGAGATATCATCAATTTTGGTAAGATGTAGTGCCTGTTAAGGCCATTTGGGTGGGGATGATGTGTTTGCCTTAGCCTCTTGATGTAGATACACAGCCAAAAGTCTATGAGTGGGCCTGTCTTCATCAGCTCAAGATTGCCAAATAACCCGCTATTTTCAGACTTGGGATATTATCCCGAAGCTCGACGTTGCGTCTTAACCAGATTGATTCGCTCATCACAAATTTGCTCGGACGCGCGCAAATTAACCTGCTATTTCCCAAATAGCGGGGTATTTTGGAAACAAGACCAAGATTTCTTGGGAAATTTTCTCGACCAAATATCCCGCTAATTGTAACTGCGGGCTGATGAGGATGCAAATTAACTGGTTAATTTGTGATTCAGGATAGTTAAAATAGTGGGTGATTTGGCAAACTCAAGCTGATGAGGGCAGGCCTAGTGTCATTTAAGGGCAATCTGATCTGACCGTGAC
This sequence comes from Strongylocentrotus droebachiensis, assembly GCA_035222895.1. Lineage (NCBI taxonomy): Eukaryota > Metazoa > Echinodermata > Echinoidea > Camarodonta > Strongylocentrotidae > Strongylocentrotus > Strongylocentrotus droebachiensis. Next base: position 47,487 of record JAVYIG010007119.1, read on the forward strand.
AGAATACTTCTTTGATGAAAATAAACCATGAAATACATGGAGGAGTAAAAGTTTGAATGTAACAAAAATAAAAAATATATGAACCTTTAAGTGAGAAACTAGGCATGTTCTGTACTATGGGACATATACTCCATTCCTTTGTACAGTCGAACCTATCTATTAAGGCCAAGCATTGAAAAACAGAAACAGTGGCACTGTAGACAGGTGGACTTTCTAGACAGGTGCCACAACACACATTTCTCTCTTGAGGGAGACAAAATGCAGGCCACCATAGACAGGTGGCCTTTATAGAGAGGTGGACACTAAGACAGGTTTGACTGTATAAGAAATAAAAGTTACAGTGTCTCATAAATAAATCTTTTTCTTGAGGTGGCACTCAAGATAAAGAGGGAAAAAACATAGAGAAAAGTATTTCTATTATTTTATATACATTTAGAGAGAGTAGTCATAGATTTGATCTAACATGCATAGATGACCTGTCCAAATAAATCTGGAAATGTGAAAAGTATATATCTAGCCAACAGACATAATCTCTCTCTCTCTCTCTCTCTTTACGTGCCATGTCCTGAGACGTTGGCGACCATGGAGTGCCACAACTCTCTGTCCTATATTCTATGAAGTAATTCATTATCCCCGAGATCAATTCCAGTTTCAGAAACCCCACTCCTTACGCTACTCATTCACAGAATCCTCCTACCCCTACTCCTCCCCTCGATTCTTCCAGTCAGTGTGAGATTTTCCAAAACATCCTTTTGTATAAAAGACAGAATATCAGGTGCAAAAAACAGTGTAGATGAAATTTGAATTGTAAGTTTATGGAATGATTTATTTCTCCTTTCTTTGACAGGACATTGATGACATGGTGAGATTGGAAAGACCAGACTGGAAATCTGTCATGACCTACGTCACAGCGCTATACAAGCATTTTGAGACATAGTCTCGCTGTAGATGAAAGGATCACCAGTCTGTCATCACAGTGCCATGTCACAGCATTATACAAGCACTTTGGGATGTAGTCTTGCTGTGGAAGAAAGGATCACCAGTCTATGACAGTGACACACCATTATTCAAGCATGTTGGGATGTAGTCTTGCTGTGAAAGAAAGGATCACCAGTCTATGACATTGTCACAGCATTATACAAGCACTTTGGGATGTAGTCTTGCTGTGGAAGAAAGGATCGCCAGTCTGTCGGGACAGTGTCACAGAATTCTACAACAACTTTGTGACAAACTCCTGCTGAAGCACAAAGGATCACCAGTCGATTAAGTTCATGATGTTCATCACAGCATTATAGAAAGTGTCACTTTTTTAATATTCTACATTGTTTTTTTGACCAAATATTTGCAAGTCAATAATATTCCATTCCATTTTTGAAACAATGCTATGGAGAAAATTTGTGAATTTATTTATTTTGATATGGCATCACATTTATTTACAACTCAAACTTTCAGATCTGCTGGTATTAATTTGAATCGGGTAAAAGAAAGCAGCTTATCAAATTTGCAATGAACACAATGTTCTTTTTGTTTAGTAGAAGTTATAACAACTTTCTAAATGATTTCACAATATAACTCAGATGGGGATCATTTTTAGAATAGGTTGATTGATGAGGATAAAATCTTGTCCTAGAAATCTCTGATTGAATCTCGGTATTATATGGCACAACATTTTTTAAATAAAGCGATTCCATTAATTATGTCCTGCATAACATAGGTCTTTTTATCCATTTTTTTTTTGTTCAAAAGAAGTAGTGTTTTTATATCGGTGCTGGCTAAGTAAGCAAACAAGCTTTAGCTAATGTTTCCTTTCCAGGAACAGAAAATGGTATTTCTGGGGATGACGATAATCGCCATATTGGCGATATTACAGCTGAATAGCAGAAAATGCATAATTGTACAGCCCTTATCAGGGTTATTCCTTTTACTTGCACAACATATAACTATGGGCTGAAGTCTATTGCAATGGTTGCTGTATGTGTAGTTTAGAAGACCGAAAGGTTACGTATTCATAGACTTTTAGATGGATTTTGTGTCTGCACAGCATACCTGTTTAGCCCATCACCAACAAAAAAATTGAAAGAAATAGTATTCAATTTTTATGTTTGTTTTATTTATTTGCTGCACAGGGGTTCGCACCAAAAACTTTTCGTGTAAAAATATTGTTTATTTAATTGTCACCCTTTAAGTGTGCATTAAGTTTGCTGGCATATTTTTTATGATTAACTATTATATGGTTTGTATTTTATTCCTGTAATCATAGTTATGGATGTTAGGATTTGTACTTACTTTGTGTTTGTTTGTTTTATTTCTTCTTGTAAATGCACTACCAAGATTGATGTTTATTCAGTATTTATTTATATTTTAAGTATTACTCCGGTGTGTTGTGATTCCAAATATTATTTTTGTTTTTTAATATTTTTTTTAAGCCTCACTTTTAGCAGCAATCCAGGGTCCCGTACCACAAAGCTTAGCAGTTGATCGCATGATTGATTTTTGTGATTGATTGCACATTGTGATCAATCACTAAAAGCAATTGTACAATTAATTGCTTTTAAAGAGAAGGTTGAGTTCTGGGAAGAGGTGAAAAATAATTTGTGAGCGTTATCATTCTTATTATGCAAGTGTGGAAGAACATCAGATAAGACATGTTCCCTGAAAAGCATGGCTCTTCAAATGCCTTCATATTCTAAATATGTCATGTAACATCGTAAAACTCGGGGGGTAGGTTTTTTACGCCACGTGTTCGTGTAGTCCCATATACATCTTTCTGTGTACAATGTTTGTAACTTTACCAAGACTTGGCCAATTTCTTATCATTTTGATGATTTCAGAACCTTGCAATACACACAAATTCTTATATGCTAGATGATCAACCTTTTCTGGTCGGTTCCACACCGTTTCTTTCACAATGCAATCGCATGACCAGAACTCAACTTCATCTTTAAGCTTTGTGTTACAGGGCCCAGCAGCATAGAATATAAAAGCTTCTTGATACAACATACCAAGGTATTTCCATACCTGTGTCAGTTAAGATACTATGCTTGTATTAAATTTTATACGTTTTGAGGTAGGAAACATCTCCTTTTAACATTATTTTAAATGTCTTACCAAATGCCTATCTTCCAGAGTTCCAAGTTTTTTCATTCCGCTTTTAAACGACTTGCATTCCCTTTCTTTTTAAATATTTGTTGATGCAATTTCATTTTTTGACACAGACATTGTGACAAGCAACACATTCCTTCTCATGTCAAAATCCAACCTGTTCTTTTTGTAATTATGATTGAATGAAATTAATATGATTCCATTGTTGACATCGCCTGTGCAACACGACTATTTGGTTTTAGGAATAACAAATTGCAGATGTGTAGTGTATGGCATTTTTCTCTTGGGGTTTGTATTATCAGCCTCTAGATATGATAAATTATGCACATAGAGACTGCTTAGGGTTGGAAAAAAACAAGCAGTCTTTAGAGTAGGTGATCTTTTTATACAGGTTTCTTTGACAGGTTATCTAATGCAGACTTCTGTGAGAAACACTGTTCAAGGGAAAGAGAAATAATGTGGTCTTTATAGACAGGTGGTTTTGATATGTAGATTGTCAATCTATACAGGTGATCGCTAAAGCTGGTTTGATTGTAGTATACATTATTTAAGTTATTAATAGTGACAATTTTGAAGTTATCACAAACTATTGAACATACGGTAGCTTTATTTAACAGTTAAGCACAACTGATTTCAGCTTTCAAATCTTTATCATTGAAGCATTGCTGGCAACGATATAAATCTTACTGTTTTGTGGTAAAAAGCAATATTTCTTCTAAAGCATTGCACTACACATTGTAAGTGAACTGTCTGCCTATGTATAATGTGTGTTCCAAACTTTCTGTGGTTAGAAAGCTTGTAGATTGAAGAAGATAGTTGCTTTTTATCTGTGTGTGACATAGATTCTTAACGAATTGAAAAAATTCCTATGCAAACATTGCAAGTGTATTCCATTCACCAACAACAGAGGGCAGACTTTGTCCAATTTTTTGGTGATGTTTTCTGACACCAGCACAGTTTATGGCCTTGTATTTGTGTTCTTTTTCCATTTTATGATGTGCAAGCGATGGATAATGCATCTTTGTCTCTTTCTCTCTCTCTCTCTCTCTCTCTCTCTCTCTCTCTCTCTCTCTCTCTGTATGTCTTTCTTTCTCTCCTTTCTCTATAGATGTCAAAAGTGGGTGCCTACAAATTAGTTGTATGCTTCAGAGTTTTGTTTTCCAGTTGTCTGAAGTCACTGCCGGCTCTTGTTAAGTTTATGCACTAGCTGATCTTTAGCATATCTTCCTCTCGGTTGAATTGGTTGAGATATGAAAACATATTTGTGTTATTTAAATCACTTTTAGTCTTTTTGACAATGATATAAACAGAGATATAGAAAAAGATTAGATATGAAGCTTTAAAGCTGTGATCTGCTTTTTTTCTTTTGAAAATTGAACGACGGCACATCGTCAATATGTAAATTCCTGTAACCTGTAATACTAATAAGTTTCCATTTATTATGATTGTTTATTTGACGAGGTTCTATGGCTAAATCGACTTGAAATTCTTTTTAATTTTTTTAGCCCTTTCACAGGATTCCTTTAGTGTATGATATCACACATAAACATGTAAAGCAAATTCATATTATTCCAATGTTCCTATGTCTTTCCAACTAATTTATTCTAATTCCTATTTAAATAGTAACTACTGACTCAGATGTATACATATAAATGCTAAGTGTGGTATATATCTTTTAATTATGTACACATCTTAACTTAATGCAATCAAAGCATAACTATTATGATATCATTTGTGACATTATCAGATATTATTGCACTTTCAAAAAGCACCCAAAATAATCTCCAAGACTAAAGTGATTTTTATCAATGTATGATAGTTTGACAATACAATTTGAGTATAACGTGTATTCATATTTATATGTTATGATAAATCAATATAAACCTGAAAGCATATGATGTCTTAATTTATCATATATCTATACAACAATTGGCCTGCTGTATGGCGAAGAGCATAAGATTTTTTTTTAGCAAATATGGTGCGTATTTATTTTCTAGGAGCTCAGAATAACTTTAGAGATATACTCAAAGAAGAAGATAAAGTTTTAAAAGGTGATCAATGATTATTCTGTAAACGTGCTAGATAACAGAACTTGATAAAGTTTTAAACAATGGTACATTTATTTCCAAGTATCTTGGATCTGTAATTCATTCCAAACTTCCATTTTGTGTTATGACCATATTTATATCTGTTTCTTTGTTTGATATTACTACCAAAGTCTTATATTTTGGGGCATTCTATTAGGTGCTTTTCTCTATGACTGTTTTGTCATGTGGGTTATTCCTTATCTTATCAGCTGCAGGAATTTTAAGAGTGTTTTTCCCTACAAAATGAAACTGAAACCAAATTGTGACATGGGTGTTTCTTCAACTATGATATCATAGAACATGTATCTGCACAACAAAAGCTACTTGCTCTCTTCCCAAATGCATTTCGCTTTTGGCTTCTATCAGGTGATTTGTGATAATTAAACATATTCACCTGATTAGGTATATATATGCAAGGTATTTCAGTGTGTGTACATTTTCTTTAAAAACAATAGTATTTGGAACCAGTGTATATATTATATTCATTTCATATTTCACTCGCAAAGTGGTGAATAGTTTACACCAAACGGCTCATTGAAGAATTCATCTTCTCTCAATTGGTTTTACAATTCGCTGGCATTTTTCTTCTTTTTTGAAAGCACAACTTTACAAGTCAGGGTTAAAGGTGTTTTGCTACATTGTATATCTGTATTTAAAGTTTACCAGGGATTAACTTTGCCTGGAGAAGCTGTTCTTGAAGATTAAACGATATGTGGATATGTTATAGTGGTGTGTTGCTCATTGTATGCAAAACTATATATGGAGTGATGATTCCATTTCAAAATAAATAGATTTGAATGTCATATCCAATTATTGTTTGTGCCGCTTTGTCATTATTGGTAATAATTTCCAAAGCTCTTTGGAAGCGCATAGAGATGTTATTTCATAACGTATTATGCACTATACATTGACTGAACGATTAATATTATTTAACTTGTTTTGTTTGTAAGGTGTTGTTTGGTTACATTAATACTTTCCTGTAATTATCAGAATATATAAATCTTAACGTTACACCTACAATGAGGTAGACACTAGACAGATATGAAGAGACCGGCTCTGTACGAGAGATTAGGAACAGCAACAAAAACAATGAGGCTGTAGGGAAAAGACAGGCTAATAGGGATGGCAATAGGAACAGAGATGTGCATGAGAGAGAGAGGGAAAAGGGGGGCTCGGGGCGAAATAGCCCCCTTAAATTTGCATAGAGTTCAATGCAAAACAATTTTAGAATGTTAATTTCATGCAGGCAAGGTTGAAAAGTAGCCCCAGAAAGATAAATATTATTTTTTTCCCTGGGGGAGGGAGAGGGAGGGGGGGGGGGGAGAAGATACATTGGGTCTATTAGAACTATGCCAGGTGAAATTAATAAAACATGCATTTGTTGCAAAAGGAAATCACTGAGAGATTGTAAAAAATTTATAGCAAGAGAGAGAGACAGAGAAGTTAGAGTTGGGCTGAGACCACTCTCTCAAACACTTGATTATTCTCCTCTTGCTCTCCTCCCCACTTACTGTCAGGAGCATTCAAGTTATCTCCTACCTTCTCTCTCTCTCTCTCTCTCTCTCTCTCTCTTCCTATATCACCCTCTCCCCAATATGTTTACCTTTCATACAATTGCTAATCTCAACACTCTTCTTACAACAAAGTAAAGTTGCAGATAACAACACAAATGTTAGGAACTTTGATAACATTTAATATAAATTTTCTTCCACGGGAGACAATGGATTTTTTCTTGTTACGATTAAATCATTCAACCCACTTCAATGGAAAAGAATAATTACTGCTCCCATAACATACGTGTACATATCAATGAGAGTCAAACAGAGAGCATATAGCTTTACAAAGTTTGAATGATGTTGCCCAAATAAACACCATATGATCCGAATCTAATCTGATTTTGGAAGAAACTGAAATATTATTACACATTATTATTATTATTACAAAGTACCGTAGTCACACGACAGTCCCTGATCAGAAGCAGGTTTGGGCTTTCCTCATTAATACTGGAAAAGCAATTATATCATGCAAATTTTCTTATAGTATGTGTACTATTCAGAACACAATCCAGAATTGTTTAAGCTTTTGCACACAATATTGCAAACAAATTCCATATCACGTGATGCTTCTATTGCAATGTCTTCCAAAATGAGATTAGTCTCTTTTAAATAGTGCAAAGTGGGCACGACAGCTTTTCATGGTTCTGCCTCCTACAAATTAAAATTTAAAATGGAAATTTCTAGAAGTTGAGTTTGAATAATATAGTAGAACTTGTAAAATAAAAAAAAAGAGAACATATTGGCAGCTTTGTGACTCTTATTGGTACTCTACAATTTGATTCAACTCTAGATCTGTCTTTCAACTACCGTACAACCACGATTCTACTCTTCATGGCGTAAAATGGTAATTTTGTCTGATTTTTCACTTCGTTCACCTGCCAGTTCAGCAAATGGTCATTTGGGCTAATATTCACTTGGTCTAAATTTAAGTCTAATGCCTGATACGTATAATAGTCACTCGATTACAGCTGACATGACAATTTGACAAGTTTTCTTTGGCTTCATATGATATCATTGCGTTTTACATCAAAATATGATCGATACATGTAGCACTAATTTCAGCAGCATCAGAGCAAAACATGTTGGATTATCAAACATCAACAACATCAGTTGCAACTTTATTCTGGAATTTTCATTTGATAATACTTGCTCCACAATATTTTGTGTTCATGTACAAAACAGATCATTGTTACGGTACAGTTATTTCACGTTTACATCAGAAAGAAATGAGAAAAACAATCAACGAAAAGAGCAACAGAAATAAATACGCTAATTTGATTGTTGGAAAGATAATATTCTAGATACTCTACAGTCGTTGCTACACATATCTTACGATTAAGTAATTCATTTGTACATTTGAAGTCACATTGTATTACATCTCTGCGGCAACAAAATAATTAGCCCCTTTTTTGACATAATAAGGCAAGAAATTTTCAACAATGCACTAAAAGAACATAAGAAGCATGGAATTGAGATTTTGTGGTGTCAATGGTTCTCTACATTGGCAGAGAATAGAATCCAGTAAAAAAAAAAAAAAAAATTGGGGGACATATTTTAGTGCCCCCATAAACAACATGTAGGTACTGGCTTCTACACTGAAATTATGAATTTAATTCAATATCGGTCCAAATTTTACAGGCATCATGAAAACAAGACGTGAATGATTGAAACAATGTAAAAAGAATGGTATTTGTAGATTACTACAAGCTGAATGCTAAGCTTTCTCTTATTAGCAAGTACATGTGTAAATAAATATATATATTTAGCTAAAATTTTTTTTAGCTGGAATGCACTACAATTCACATTTTCCATTAATCAACTGGAATGCCAATTTCTGATATATGCATGTAGCACGTATTATCACAATTTAGTTCCTGCAATTGAGAACTGCTTCTTTTGTGCCATCAATGTTTCACCATTCCCACATACATTGTACATGTAGGTTGGAGTTGTGCTTTTCACACACTTGAAGACTAAAATAAAGTACAAACATGGTACTTTCATGCAAACATGATGAATTATACTGTGAAATAGAATGCTGATCTGCGGAACTCTCTGGACTTTATAAAGTAAACGTTTTAAAAAACATAAGTTTGAGGAAAACAAATTTAGAAAATAAAAGATCAAATTTCCCCTTACAAAGTCTAGAAGTAATATATTATTGAAAAATTCATTTGCGGCAAACTGGCAGAATTTCAGAATGTTGTACAAAGTAAAAGGAACATAATGTAGTAATGTGTGCTATCAAAAGAAAAGAAAAGAAGAAAAAATGAATTAATAATAAAAACCTTTGAGGTGTCTAAAATTATACAGAATATTGCGAAGTATGCCGATTTCTAAAACCACTATAAATACATGAATAGATCCATTGCACATATATGTTACCATAGGCATAAATGTGACAGGTGAGACTAGAAAAAAAATTGTTTTTCTCTTGATTAAACAACCGTCAATCCCATAGAACCTACAGTTAACAACTAAATTATTCATACCCTTACCAAGTTATATATTTTTTAAAATATGTGACGACAAATATTTGTCCAGACTTTTGATTCTTGAGAATGTGACATATTAAAGTTTACATCTAAAAATATTCAACAAAATGAGCTATTTCAACCAGTCCATCTTTCATTCTTGAGTTAAGAAAAACACCAAAAACATAAAATTTATAGGGGGTATGAATCCTTTAGTTTTTAACGGTATGTGATTTAAATAATCAAACTACCAATATCTAAATTAATCCTACTTAAAGATCAGAAAAAGCTTGAATTGTGTTTTGTTTTAAAAATTAAATTCAGAATTATTCAGCACACTGTTGCCCATTAAGTTAGAATAATTTTACCTTACTGTAACTCTTCTCATAAAATGATTGTGAAAATGTGGTTAATTCATGAAAAATTAATTATATATCTTCTCAGAACATTATTGACCAATCTAAAGAGTCAATAGAGAGATTGATCGATAAAGTTTTGAGAAGGTATAAACTTTATTGACACAATGATGATTTTATGTGTACAGCACTCTAATCAATATCAATATGCAATTACTTTGAGATGTAGGACAAAGCAGACTCATCTATATTTCAATTAAATCATGCTTCCAGCTTTTGCAAATTATTACATCTTCAAGAATTGCAACATACTGTATTCATAACAGACCCCCTCTCTTCCATCTATAAAGTTCTGACTAGTATCTTGTCTGAGAAACTACATTGTTATTTCTATTAAAACATATCTTCCTTAGAATGAACCACTGGTGAAACAAATTTCTACTTCAGTTTTACTGCAATATACACCGGTGCTTGCGTGCACCTATATAACTCTGATAAGATATATTCATTACAACTTTAATGTCTATTTTAAAAGACAGTTACATACTTACATGTACGTTATAAGGAATGTAAGGATACAGGAATTAAGTAATATTTACTTTTTAAGTAGATAATGAGAACCCTTTAAGCCTTTGAATTTTGTTTATTAACAAAACTGAAAATATCACTTCAAAATGGAAGAAAAAAATTGAATTGAAATACATTTTTTTTTTTCTCTTTCACATTTCTCTTTGAGTTCATGAAAGTGCAAACGTGCTACTCAGGCAAAGTAGTTCATTTGCTTAAGACAATTTAGACAGCTAATAGTAATAGATTTGGCCCAGAATTTCAGTGTTACCTGTTAAAAACACTAGCCCATACATGAAGCTCAGCCAAATTTATCTTCAAATCAAATCCAGCTCCAAAGCTTAACGACGGCAGACCTTTTTCATGATTCTCTATGATATAAAGCTGAATTGGCTTTTGCTGAATTGACTTTTAGCATTCTTGTCTTTACTCTCATTATCGGTCAGGAAGACGAAACTGCTAAAATTTCCATATTTTATGCAATAGCAATTTTCTTCTAAAGTCAGATCGTAGTGACATCACATACCGGTAGTGTGCAATGAGCTAAAAGTGTACAAATCACATGTTTTGTTCTTGAAGTAAGGGGGTTCCATGTGGCTATATGATATTCAAAATGTGAGCTTCAAATATTACTTCTACAAAGAGATATAGCAGTTTGAATATACTCTCAGTAAACAGTTTATGTCATCTTTGTTTTTTCTTCATATTTCTTAAGCATTCATTATAGAGCGCCAGACAGAGTTTGCTTTAGGCTGATTTTATACAGAAAATCTGTTTTTTAAGATAATTGGTACACTTAATACATTGAGCCTGTATCTGTATTCTCTAGGATGTACTGTTAAGTCTTTACTTCAATGTTCAATTTCAGTTTGCCTTAATTGATAAAATCATTGGGATACACAGAATAATGTGGTTTGTGTACAGGTGTTATTAATTACCATGCTTTCAATTACTTGTAAAATGCAATAACAACAATTCTTCTCAAGTTACCATACACAAAAGTTCTTTCTTTTTTTCCCCCGTCATAATACAACCAATCACAATTGTCTCAAGTTTCAGTCCCTGAATAAGTTTTCAAAGAGTAGAATTCCTAACATTCATCTGAAGTTTACAGGGCAAAGATCTCAATACCATACCACATTTTACATCACAAATCTTTCGTAACACATACCCCTTACCCATAAATTGCAATAAAAACATTTACAAATAAAACTGAAGAACTGATTTTGGCATCAATCCGATTTGGACTTCCTTGTATACTTTCTTTCTCTCCTTTCCGAGTTCCACCTGATTAAATTGATGAAAAAGAGGGCGGCATTCACGATGTACGTTGATATACAGACCAGGCAAGCATCCTCCAGAACGAACATGAGTATATATGCAAGGTAGAAGCAACCGACGACAGATACTACTGATGTTAATAGAAGGAGAATGGACGCTGAGTAACTGAAGACCATTGCTGTTGTGGTATGAAAATATAGAAAATTGTTTTAGTGTTCATTTCATTTTATCAAAGACAAACGTGTTCTCAATGCTAACAAGGTACAATGTCAATTTATAATCATGACAAGGCATATAAATTATGAATGGATTATTTAAAAAAAAACTAAGAACCAACTTCAATCATTTATTTCTTTCGAACATAATGAGAGAGTGCTACTTCTGTTGACACTAACATCATATCCTGCCAATTTGATGTTTAAATTTGGCAGTGACAACTCATATACATGTACATGTACTTGTACCAACGACTATCACAACCAACATCCAGGATAAGGTTTTATGAAGTCCAACACTGTATACAATTTTTTACCCTGTTCTAGGGTACCGGTACTTCAAAAGTTCAAGTAAATTTTGACAAGACTTTGATGTTTCAAAATTTACTTCCTGGTTTTTCATATATCTTTCTTATTAGTAAAAAATTATCCAATGACAGAGGTTGCTAACAACAGAATTCTTAATCACACCACTTCTGTGGACTTTGTACCTTTAACTGAGAGAGGTGTTTCTCATCACAGACAAGAGTGATTTAAGGTCAAAGGTTAATGATTAATTTAAATTGTCTGATAAAAAAAAAGATAATTTGTCCTCTTGAATTGGATATCAGATTGTATCACAATTATCGTGATTGATATGGCCTCCTACATTGTACTTAAAAGATACAGGCTGAAGCAATATCTCACTAAATATATTAAAATTTAGCCTCCTTTAAAACATATCCCTGTTAAACAACGGAACAGATTTGGCCTTCTCTAATCCTCATAGAGCCATAGGCAATATGAACTACTCAAAATGTGATATCGTATAACAATGGTGATTATGGACAAAAAAAACCTAGTCCTTTATCTAAAAACTAAGTTCCCTGTTAATTTACTATGGATCAAAATCAGAGACTGCCACATTATATGATACATGTATGTGTGACAAAAGTCGACTGGGGCATTGCCAAGTGTGTACAAATACTTGACTAAAGCAGGCAAAGAGTAAAGGAACAGTTGGATACCAACAGCAATATTAACAATAAAAGGTGCTCTGTATACCCTGGCAACGATTGCGCCAGGCTTTATTCTGTCAAAGATAAAGGATGACTGTTACAATTGGAGTTTAGGTTAGGTTTAGGATGAGGTTTAGGTGTAGTGTTTGATCTAGGGTTGACAAATAGATTTTGGTTAGTTTCAAAACTTGATGCATAGCAATTGATGCCAGAGCATGTGTCGCACAACCCAACAGAAAAGGCACTATGGCGTTAAAAAAAATTGCATCACCAAAATTTAAATTTGTGATACCTATTTCTGAGCTAGGTGAAACGGTATGGATTAAATGGGTGCTAAGGAAGAGAAGCATTTGAACTTACCCAATGCGATTTGAAGACAAAAGAAGATTATTCCATAAATGGAGTTGGGCTGATTGAGAATGTTATCCTCTCCCAAAAGCTGTCCAATAATTCCAAAGCCCTTTCCATATCTGTAAATAGAAGAAATTACAAAAATGAAAGAGAGAGAGAGTTCCAAGTTTGCAATGTACTGGGGAAGAAAGACTTCATGTGCTGCTCAGTTGAGGACCTGGGGAGCTAGTACCCATATGAAAGAACTGTCCTTGATGATCTTGTAACAGGAGTGATGAGGTCTGTGATGCCAAAGTTAAAAATCTTGTTGCAGATTTTACTTACTTACTTACTTACTTTAATACACGATGTTGTAGGTCTAAGCCTGTTCATCGATCCAGGATTCTTCCGTGATTACTGCTATTTTGTGGAGGGAGGAGGTTGTGTAATAACAGATCTGGCACTAGTGATAAAATACACTGGGGCTCAGGGCAAATTAGCCCCCGAAATGCCCAAAAGAGCCCCCGAAAATCAGAAAAGAGCCCGGTAAATTTGCATAGAGTTCAATGCAAATTTTTTTTTAGAGTATTATTTTTATGCAGGCAAGCTTGAAAAGTAGCCCCTGAAAAATAAATATTAATTTTTTTCCCTGTCTGGCAGCTCATCTTATCAAAAGTATGTTATTAATGTGATTACATGAAACAAAATTTCGCATTTTCACTTAAAATATTCTTCATTCATTCCGCTAATTTAGGTCTAGATCTAATTAATTTTCAAATCTCATTATGCTCTCTCAAGTCTCAGTGTCTCTCTGTTTGATTCTTCTCTCACTATCTCAGAGTTGCGTCGGACAGTCTCGATCATTCATCATTTGTCTCGACTATTTCTCGCTTGAGCTTGATTATGATATTTCTTCTTCTTCTTCTTCTTCCATCGAGTACAGTCCTCTTTGTAATAATAAATAGTAAATTGTAGAGTATAGTCTAATAGAATGATTGCCATCAAAATCTTTGTGTATATACTAAGGTCATCACTCAAACGTCATATCAGAGACTAGACCGAATTTTCCGTCTCTTTCGTTCGTTAGCCTCTTATTGGGGTAGGGTCGGCCGGCTCTCTCTTTAGAGACGGAAGCCGTCTATACACATGTCCTTGCTAACGCCACGACCAGTTCTGGTCGTAGCGTTTTGCCCCCCAAATCCCCCAAAATGTCATTTTACCTCATGCATTGATTATTTAAAATTAGGAGAAGGTTTTACTACCTCGGTTCCACTTACCAACTTGACTGTATAATCCGTTTAATGGTCCCTTTTAAGGAAATTACGGGTCTAAATTGACAGCCGTGTTGAAAATCTTGCAAGGTGTGTTAAACTCTCGCTGCCGGAGTCATCTAAATCAATCACATCCCTTCTAGTCTACGCCGAAGGCAAAATGATTATGAAGGAAAAACTGTGCGCCATCTACACGTTCGTAATGGCGTTATCACAGTTTTTCCTTCATAATCATTTTGCCTTCGGCGTAGACTAGAAGGGATGTGATTGATTTAGATGACTCCGGCAGCGAGAGTTTAACACACCTTGCAAGATTTTCAACACGGCTGTCAATTTAGACCCGTAATTTCCTTAAAAGGGACCATTAAACGGATTATACAGTCAAGTTGGTAAGTGGAACCGAGGTAGTAAAACCTTCTCCTAATTTTAAATAATCAATGCAAGAGGTAAAATGACATTTTGGGGGATTTGGGGGGCAAAACGCTACGACCAGAACTGGTCGTGGCGTTAGCAAGGACATGTGTATAGACGGCTTCCGTCTCTAAAGAGAGAGCCGGCCGACCCTACCCCAATAAGAGGCTAACGAACGAAAGAGACGGAAAATTCGGTCTAATCAGAGACAGAAGAAAAAAATAGGCAATTTTATCTGAATTCTATGACATGGAAACCAATATATGGGGCCGAAGCAACTTACTTGGAAGTGAACACCTTTGAACAACTGATGGTCCCGCTTAAATCACACATCGCCTGAAAATCAGGGTTATGTTCTTTGCTGAGCTCGACATAAAGTGCATAAAATGACAGAAGTATTCCTGCTATACAAAATATTGTCCTTAAAGTAGGAAAATCTGTGCGAACAAGTGTCACCATGATTGAAAATTCGGTTCACCAACCACTACGGCCACGTAAATGATAAATCAAAGGCCTTATTCATGCAGAGATGTGTCATTGTCATGTACTTCTGTAGTACACTCGGTATTCGTATGTTACAGTGAAAAGAAGAGTAGATTTTATTTCAGTTGAATGGACGGTCCGAAGACAATTTGCAAAATCTTGATTAAAAAAATAAAAAGAATACTACCATGAACTCTTGGGACCATGAAAGATTTTAGCCTTTTAAGTAAAGAGAGAGAGAGAGAGAGTGTGTTAATCTTCATTTCATGAAGCCTGCACTTTTTAGGAAAAAGAAGAAGAAGAGAGAGATAGAGAGAGAGAGAGAGAGAGAGAGAGAGAAAGGGAGTGACCGGGGCTGCTGGGTATTCTCTAAGTTATGCCATGTTCTGGACAATTTTTCTATCCGGACAGTTGATTTAAAATGGTAATTGGGAGAAGTTTAGCCTACATGCAGTGTTTCAGAAATCTTTTAAGACCTTTGTTAATGCCATAAAGGATAACATATTTATGATGGTTAGTGCTATTTGATGAAAACACTTCATTAAATCCTGAGGCAAAAGTGATGGTCTATTTTTTAAAGCATCACACAACCAACCCGCCCCCATCGTGCAATGATTAAAGTTGATACTCTAAGCAAATAAATGTCCCTTAATTTGTTACCTACGGCAAGTATATGTTATTTTTAAGTTTTTCAATTACTTTAATATATCACAAAAAAATTCTGTCTACTCGAAATCCTCCATTGAAATGTTGAAAATATCCGCCTCTCTTTGCATAGAAAATCAGTCACGGCGCTGGTCTACTATTTATGACCTCACGTCCGGGAGAGAGTATATTCACGTACCCGGATGTTCCATAGCAAACATGTGCAGAGTGATACGATTTTCTGCATATTTTTGTTTCAAAGGCTGAAAAGTCTAATAAATCATAATTCTATGTACAATTATTTACCTTCCCCCATTACTTCATAGTATTAATATCAATTCCCCTTTTAAAAATTATGACATATATGCCAACGATGTGCTATTAGTCGATATTTTCACCATGTAATTTTTGTTTTGGTGTTGAAATCGGCCCAGGCACGGAGTGAACAGTAGCTGTCTACCAATGCACAGTTCATTACCATACACTACAGCGATCTCCCGATGGTTTCTTCTTCCTTTTGCCCATGTCTTTCGCCTTCCTTGGCCCTGAAGATCCTTCATCTACCAATTCTGACACCGGTAGTCAGGAGCAAGTCTTTGTTAGTTGTTTTTCTTAGCTTGCAACGTCGCTTTCATTCTCTTGCAATTGCCGATAAACACATAACTAGCGCACGTACGTTCCATCACAAGCAAGCAGCGCCGAGAGCAGCGGCTTGGTCTTACCTCCCGATTCTGCTCGCTTCACGAACGTTCATGCAAGAGCCGCACCACTCGCCAAAATATTATAGAGGAAGCGCGCTTGCATGATCTCGTTCAAGTTTGATATTTTACCACATAAAATGTTTAACTGGTACTGTATCTTTTTTTGAGGCAGTCACACACATCTATGATAATTACTATCAAAGTTCTAGACCTATTCGTTTTACAAAACTGCTCCTGTACCTTATCTGATGACAATATAATGCATCCGCCTATTCATACGTGCACGATTTAACTTTAATTCCTAAGCAGTAAACTCGTCTTAAATCTCTACCAAATAGGTGAATATGAGGATATAAAAAGAAATCAGCGACTGGAAAATGTTGCTTCGTTATTTTTCATTCAAATGAAAACAGAAAATCCATCAAATATACTTCTTAACAACAACAAATCTAAGCTCTGACAGGATAGCATTTACGTAGGGATATCACTGCCATTCACTCTCACTGAGCCCATGACTCCCGTTCGTGACGTCACGGATAGAGGCCCGACTCTACGTGCACTTCCGGGTTTCAGACTTAGATATTTTGGTAGAGTTTACTCGAATAAATTCATTATTCTAAACTTGTTTTGTCGGGTGGACACCATTTGGTGTTATTATGGGGGTTAAAAGCTTTCTATTTATGTAATTATCTCAGTATTTGGGATTGTCTTAGAGTATCAACTTTAATTACATTTATTATTAAAACATCTCAATTAGGGTAAGCCATTTGTTAATGTCTGGACATACATGTAGCTGCCAGCTCTTACGTGTATAGTTTAAACTTATACACCATCATAATAATTTGATTCAATACATTCCCCCTCCCCCCTCCCCCCCCCCCCCCCAGCATACTTCCCTCCTCATTTCCCCTTTCCACCTTCTCTATAGGCCTACTTTATCTATTCTTACCTCGACATTGTTATATTGATAGAGTATTGTTTTATGCAGGTTCACACCCAACACAGAATGCTCAATGGGTTTTACACCTTCTTCATAATCATTTATGTCATTAAAAATAATGTATTCATTATATTATTTGCTATATTAATATTATTTTGTTAAGATGAGAGAAAAAATGGAAGGAAATGTTATTCCGAAAATTGAAATTGAGAGATAGATGCACAAGCACCAATGAAGATGAAGGTTTATTCTGTGCATTTGATGACACTTTTAATCGGCAAAGGAACGTTGAGGGGCTTGTGAGGGGGCAGTGGTTGAGAGAAGCACTGTAGCACACACAGAAAAGTTTAGGCATACCTTAAGTAAAGAAACAAAATAAAAACAATGTGCCCCCAAAAGAAATTGTGTTCTGATGCCCCCATGACAGTCTTAGACCCAATCAAGGCTTAGGAAAATGTTGTGGAAACCATGTTAAACTTTTTTTTCTTTCTCTGCTATTCAAAATTTTTAGGCATCAAAGAGGAAACCTAAAAAATGTAAGGGCCTTTGCTCACTTCGGTAGGGTTGTCAGATGTCTTACAGACTCTTCACCAGAGGCATATGAATATGATGCAGGGTGGAAGGCGGTGCTAACTGTATAGCCCCTGTAATTTTGAAATCACCTTTATTTTGGTGATCAACACTTCATATTTAATTCAGATGAATGTAGCAATTAAGGTGATCTATTTCTAATCCTTACATATTAAGTGAAATTGATTTTTTTTTTAAACTGGGGTTACTGGGACATTGATCTTCGAGCACAATGAGCAAGAGACGTCACCCCCCCCCCCCTTATAATCTCATACACCTATAGGATTGTACTGGCCCACCCCACATAACATTTTTAGAATACCACCTAAGGATCTTAAACATCATTAGAATCCCCTGGTAACATAATATGTGAAATCATATAAAATCGGGTACTAACTTTTAAAGCTTATCAGTAGTAGTGTAAAGGAGGGATTGGACCAGCCTACAAGGTCACTGGACAGGTGGTTATATCATCAACTCAGCTCTCAAATAACATAAGAAAAAGAGGATCATGGGGGACGAATAGTCACCGATTAGGCATTGTTTGTTATATAGAGGGCGCAAGTAGCTACAAGTAGTGCGGTGGGCCTTTAAACAAAAAATCAAAACTATGGAAAAGTGTACTGTCCTCGAGAGTATGCACAAGGGCAGAACCAGATTATGCAAATGAGGGACATAGTATCTCCAAAAACGCTGACAAGAAAAAGAAAAAGTTCATCAGAATTTTTCAGAGCCAGCAAAAAAAAAGTTATAAAGCCACCACTATATCATTACGATTAGCAAGATCCTGTGCTTAAAGCCCCACTGTCCTACTTGTAGCTACTTCCCCTATCAGTGCCTGTTGGTCCCCCATGATCCTCTTTTTCTTATGTTTGTTGAGAGCTGAGTTAATGAGATAGCCACCTGTCAGTGACCTCGCTGTGTGGTCTAATCCCTTCTGGCCCAGTAGTGTTGACGGTCTTTAAAATGAATAAGGAAGGGTGTTCGTTACAAGAGAGTGTTGCTACTCATGCATTTCGTGCTTAGTGACTTGATTAAGCCCTCCTTGAAGATTAAGCTCTCTAGCTGGACTCCACACAGCTCCAGAGGGCCTAGGGACGCCCCCTGAGCATGCATCGTCCGTGACCGTGCGTGAGGCTCGAGGACCCCGGGAAGTCCGGGCGAGCCGAGCAGTTAGCGCTCCTCTCCAACTCCGCGTACGTAGTGTACAGTGAGTGAACTTGAACACCGTTAACATTGATGACACCACTCTGACGAAACGAAGCTTAGTTTCAGTATTCTCCTTGATGTCACGTTTTCAACTCTGACTTTTTTTTCAAAGCGAAATATGCTTGTCGATACCGAGATGTGGCTAATGTTTGCGTTTAATCATACGGAATAAAACAACATCTTTCTGTCCAAACTTATCTGCTGAAGGAGGAGGTCATTGCAGCCTTGCGACCGAGCCGAGCCTACGGGCTGGATATATGTAGCTAGGGTCCCATCTCTCCGCTGCGACTGTAGCTGTAGTCTGATGACTCCATTTTCATCATTGATGATATTTCTTGTACCAGCGACACTGAAGTGGTAAATCATCAATTTGTTTCAATTGTTTTCTTATTTATCCTTGATTGGATTCCCTACTTTAAGTCCTTCAATCCTCCCCCATTTTAAGTGATTGTCCTCTTTCCTTTTCTTTGACTTTCACTTTGTTTCTAATTTTTGTTTAAATTTGATTTCACTGATTTGATGACAAATGCATCTCACTGTAGCTATATGATCTCTTCTTTCTTTCAATCAGTGTCAATGCTTTTGTTCAACTTCAATCTCTGTTTCAAAGTGAATGTTTAATCTTTTTGGTACACTTTTTATACAATTTGTTTGCTTTTCATTTGTTTCATAGTAACTTAGATTCAACTTTCAAGATATATTTCATATGTCACAACACAAACATGTATATACTTCCTATGTGTAGACAGACTCCTTTCCCTCCCTTTTTTCCATTGTGTATTTTACTGATTTCACGAAGTTACAAAACAAAACAAAAAATATTAATGAAGAAGAAATGAGTTAGAAATTAAGATAGCAATAAAAATAAACTAGACAAAATGAATAAAAAGCACATGCAAAAAAAAGGCCCCCAAAAAGAAGAAGAAGGCAGCATTAATATTTTAATTAAAAAATTCATGTAATAAGGAAGGAGAACTGAAACTACATATAAATTTACTATAAATAATAATCTCCCTTTCCTAAAATGAAATGTCAGGTTATACTCTAGCGCTCTCTTCGATATGATGGGTGACAACACTTTCCTATCCTTGTAAATATATAGATCAGGCGTGTTCTCAAACTAAAATGAAATATGGTGCACTCAGGTTTGAAAAGAATTGTATTTCATGGTCACCTGATATTTTTCAGGTCGATATCTTTCAAAAGAGACATGTACTGTCTGCTTATAATACTTTAAAGAGATTAGTTGAGTTCTTGTTTCAAACCGCAAATGCGGCCTTCAGAACTCAACTATCCCTTTAACACAGAGTTAATGCCCTTCTGGCTCTCAGCATAATATATATATGCAGGTTTGA
Organism: Strongylocentrotus droebachiensis; assembly: GCA_035222895.1. Classification (NCBI taxonomy): domain Eukaryota; kingdom Metazoa; phylum Echinodermata; class Echinoidea; order Camarodonta; family Strongylocentrotidae; genus Strongylocentrotus; species Strongylocentrotus droebachiensis. Next base: position 68,038 of record JAVYIG010007119.1, read on the forward strand.
AATAAAAATTGTATTTCAACTAAAATTCCACAGTACATATGTCCCGAGGGAACATACAGTATTTACACAGTAGCTTTTCAGACAACATTTCCTATTTACCCCTCTGTTTTGCCAGCTTGAATGTGTGCTCAGAATATTGATTTTTCTTTTGTGGTCTCCCTTTTCCCAGGGCTGAAATTTCTATGGGCTTGCATACATACAAAAGGTACAAAGTTGTGTTTCTATTATAAATAGTGCATGGTATTGAACTGTGCCTGTCAATGATTGTATTTGTGCATACATACACACGCTCGTCAGCTGTGTGTGACACAATTCAATCACAGTTTTCTCGGACTGTATGATAATGGTCGATTATAGGGCTTTACTATCTGTATTGCAATCCTATATTAGCATAATTAATTAATTACCTGCCTCTGCCAGTGCATCTGAAATGCAATGTATATTTTGAACAAAGTACAGTACTACATGTACATGTATGAAATTTGCTTTTTATATCCAACAAACTATGAGTTTGTAGTGAGATCACATTCTTTGCAGGATATGTTTGATATATTACAAAATATAACAAATATAAATTGCTGATTGAATCTAAAAAGAAAAAGGATATCCATCCCTAAAATATATTCACTAAAATCATACTGTTCTAGTTAAATGCGAAACAAATGGTGGTTAATATATATATCTCAGTGGTATTGAAATTGAAGGGCTTAATAGTGGAGGCCACATAAAATTGCCATGATCATACTTTCTTTCTCTCATGAATCGACAAAGTACTAATAGATCTAGCTAATTGAGCTTTTACAAATCCATTAGCTTCTGTAGAGTTTTATTGTGAGCCTCGATCATCATGAACCTGTAGTGCAAAAATCCCCTGCCCTGCTGTTTCTATGGCAGTTGTCGTGATAATTACTATGAGACCGCTTTGCGGTATGGAGCGACTTGTCGGAAGACTGATTTCTTAATTGACTTCAAATTAAGCTTTTCAGAATACTTAATTTAGGCCCTGTGGGGTCTAACACACAGGGCACTGTGTTTGTCTATTACATGGTTATTTTGGTTGGTCTTCTTAATTGGTGACGTACAGTACATGTACATGTACATGTATATTGTAGCAGTGATACAGTGAGAGAGAGACTATAGAAAATGCACGTAGAAGGTAATAGACGAGAGAGAGAGAGAGAGAGAGAGAGAGAGAAAGAGAGAAAAGAAAGGGAGAGACGAGAGAGAGAGAGAGAGAGAGAGAGAGGGGGGGGGGGTAAAAGATAGAAGAGGGAACACAGAAAATGTGGAGAGGGGGAGAGAGGAGAGAGAAGGAAATTAAATACGTATATGTAAAACAAAATCATTAGCAATTTAAGCCCAACAGAGGATAAATTCAGATTCACCAAATTAAACATATAAACTGAAAGATGTATTTTAAAAAATAAGAAGAAGAAGGATTGCTTGATATCAAATAGGAAATCAGATGGGAGATGAGATGTGGAAAGAAGAGGACAAGAAAAGAGGAGATAAAATTATAAAAATACATGTAGAAGAGTCTGATTAAAGAGAGGGTGGGGTTAAAGCCAACCATTGCCATAAGAGTTGATAAAAGTAATAAATTATTCCCAATGCACTTAGCTTCAAAGCATCTATTATCAGAAGCAGGCAGTAATGAGTTTATGACACTTCACTGGCAAATGAGACAACCAACCTGTCTATTATTCAAGTTAATAATTAACCAGGTATCCACATACATACCGGACAATTGTGGCTTAGAGTTTACCGATCAAAAACAAAAAGGTTAGACCTTGTAATTAGTCTAGCACAACACTCCACGCATGTACAGTGTAGACTCTGTAGATCAATAAGTATCAATTTTTGTCAAATCTCACATGCGGAATGTACTATATACAGACGGAATGTACTATACAGACGGATTGTACTACAGTACAGACAACAACTGTTGATAGTTTCAGAGCTTGCTGTGTATTGATCAACTAAATGCCTCATTTTCACTTCTTTTAAATCCTGACGATTACAACAATCCAGCTATGTTGAATATTTTCCGGTAAGTAAGATTGATAACCTAGATATTTTGTGTCTGTCTAGTATTTTAGTACTGTATTAATATCTTTTCCTTTTGTACTATGCAATAGGAATTACAGATTTCTTTTTTAATTCTTGTCTACTATGTACATTTGTGGGGTTATTTGTAATCCAGAATATTTGTCTGGTGGCTAGTGCATTGATATTCTCTTGGATTGTTTGTGAAAAGGTCATGAAATAACTAATATCCATGGCCCTGGAAATTCATGGAAAAATTTAGCATTGCTCTTTTTTATTGAGACGGTGCATTGCATAGCAAATATTGATGTTTTTTGGAAAATCCTTACATTTCTACAATAGAACATCAATATAATGTTTGTTTATGAGAGCCAGAAGGGCATAAACTCTTTTATCACAGACATAACGCCCTTTTGGCTAAAACAGACAATACATCAACAGCATAAAGTTCACAAATTTAGTGTCTAGAGAGACATGTTATTATTTTGATTGTTGTTACATGTGTCACTGAAGTGTGTAATTTCATTTGGAATGAATTATTGTCCAATGCTTTCAATACCCATTAATGCCATTATACCATTAGTGCTATACATGTACATGTTCATGTTGTATTTCCATTTAAAATTATCACAATATGGCATTTAGATTTAGGATATAAACTCAAGCAGTACCATTAAAGGCTTCACTTAATCTGTATGAATGAGAAGGAAAAAACTTAGCTTCACTGTATACGATTTACTTCCAGCTGGTTTTTGGACTTTGGTTAATATGAGCAAGTGTTTGTTAAGAAGTCAAGGTGATTCTAGTATGACCTGTTTGAAGAAGAGTGTGTGACACTATTCATCTGTACATGTACAGTAGCTGAATTTACAGCAAAGAGTGGCTTTTTGTCTAGGAAAAGAGGAAGAGAAACACCCTTTGTAAATAAGACCTTGGTGTATTTCTGCTTTGTACAGTTTCGGGCAGGGAAAAAAAATCATATTCTTGAGAGACAGACACACCCTATGTCAGCTAAGCCTGGCATTGCACTCTTGTTAGTGGACCAATATGCCCTCTTTTTTTGTCAAGTGCCTTGTCAGAGTCTGACAGTTGTGATCGATCGTAGGAAACTTGCTCCCGTAACAATTGCTCCTCTTCAGTTTCCTACACTTTCCTACATGTAATTAATAACTTCAGCCTTGGATCCAATACTCTTCCTAACACTACCCCTACCCCTAAACCTTCTGTAAAACCCCAAATTGCAACCCTAACCCTACACCGGTCAGTGACCCGACACCAGTCTTTTATCTAACTGATGTAGCTTAATTCTACTGTTATTTGTAGCTTATATTAAATATAATTTTAATAAGAATACCAGTATGGAATCCCAGATAGACACAGCAAAAATATATTTTAAACAATTATTCCTGTTAATCATCTGCTAGTAGGCTTGAGTCGGTACGGTCGATCACACCGGGACCCGACCGTTGCCGTCGGGTCCTGGTTTCGTTTTTTGAGAACCGACGCTCCGAAAAAAATAAAGAAATATGTAAGAAAGTGCAGTTTTGCACACCACTAAAATCAATCCACCTTAAAACTTAAGTATTTAATTGTTACCAATCATATTCTAGCTCATCCTGAATCAATTCGAACTGCTGATATAAATTGCAAAGCAGTTCGCCCCATGGGGTTGTTTTTGCCAGCTACTAGCCAGCTATTGTACTGGCCGGGTCTCTCGGCAGGATTAATAAATCAGGTTGAAAGAAACATTAATGTTTGAATAATAAAACGGCTTTCTAAAAAGCGCTTTTTTACAACATACCGATCGAATAATTTTTAAAAGACAAAATATATATTTTTTCTTTGATTTTGAACACCGCATGCTTCTTTTAAAAGCTGAAAATTACTTGGTAATCACAAGAAGTTTCGATACGGATAGTTGTTGCAAGGCAAGTTCAGACTAGTCTCGGAAAATGCGCAGTGCTCCTCGTCGTGAGTAGTTGTCTTTCCAATTGTGCTCTCGATCGTAGCTTTTAATGATTTTTTTCTCGTTACGACCACGTCTTTGTTTGGGTTCGTTCTGGCACGCCTTACAGCTAACGACGAGCACTGCGCATTTTTCCGAGACTAGTCTTAACTTGCCCTGCAACAGCTATCCGTATCGAAACTTCTTGTGATTACCAAGTAATTTTCAGCTTTAAAAAAAAGCATGCGATGTTTAAATTAAGAGATAAATATTTATTTGTCTTTAACAAATTATTTGATCGGTATGTTGTAAAGAAGAATTTTTTAGAAAGCCGTTTTATTATTCTAACATTCATATTTTTTGACCCGATTTATTCAACCTGCATGAATCAAATGGCGGCTCGAATGTTGTCTTTATATTCTTGCTCGAGTTTTTTTTACTTTGAGAGGCACGATAATGGCACTAAACATCGCCAATCATGGATGAAAATAATGTCAAATGGAAGAATATACCAATCTGTGTCGAGGTATGCATGTGTTGATTTATTTATACTGATAAAAAAGGTCACTTTTAAGGGACATACTGATGATATGCGCTTTTTATAGAGGCAAGTGACAAATCCTGCGAGCTGATTTCGGGACACCGGGTCCCGATCGGTGCAAGGCCGTCGGGACCCGGTTTATGAAAATCCCGACATGACTCAGGCCTATCTGCTAGTGTAGCTGTATACTGTATTTTGAAGTTGGTATTTTTGGAATATATCCCCGGCAGATGGTATTCATGCATTTCTTAAATGTATTTATGTTTTGTTATTCCTTTGTGAATTGGAAACATTGTACGTACTAATATTACAGGATTCTGTATTGCATAGAGCAATTGTATTTACGGTAATAAATCCCTTAATCATCTACCAGTGTGGCTAAACTATATTTATTTTTCCATTGTGTGGCAAGCCCTGCGTGAACTGAAACCTTGTATTATAATTTGTATAATTACAGAAATTGATGATGCGAATAAACCACAAGCAATTAAAAATCCATTGAAAGTCAGATTATGTACAAAATATGGACTCATTAAAACTGCATCTCATATTCTTTTATTCTGTGTTTTGATACCAGTTTCAGTTTGTACAATTCCTGATACATTTATACAAAAAATATCTGCATCATGTTACCCTTTTTTTTTTACTTGTATCTAGAGAAACAATTAGCTAATTGAATTTGATTATTAAATCTACATCTGTAGAATTATTTCTTGTAATCAAAGCTTTAACAGATGCAATTTTGATCAGGTTTGACCTTGGGTTTGTTTCGAATCATGTATGTTTTACTTTCACATTTAGTCTATAATTAAACTTTGTCATCCCGATACAGTATCCTTCTTTGATTTGAAAAATCTATTTCAATTCTCTTTTCACCTTGGTTTTTTTAACCTTGCCTGTGTTATGAATATGTATGCCTTAATCCTTATAAATGCTCTACATGTATGTCAAACTATGTCTTCCTTTGATATTTATCCTGAAATTTATAGTTTGTATTACCCTCAAATCTTTCTCATCAAACTTACTCATGGTACAAGCTTTTTCTTCACCTGATTTTTGTTACATTTTGTTCCTATCTTTGTTTCAGCATTTGATTTCAAATCTTTGTTACCTGATTTTTGTCATGTAGCCTCTAGGCATGATACAATGGCCAGATTAACTAGATTTCCGCTTTAGAATGCCCTCAATCCCATCATCTCTCACCTTTCTCCGGCAAATCAGCATTTTGCCACAAATCCCTGAAAATCTCACCTTACGGAATAATACCGACTGAATCGTGTCGTCCTCCACGTGCCCAGTCCGTGGTAATCCCACCCGTGCAGAGGCATAAGGATGCTGGCAAAATGGGATATCTAATATGGATGTTCAATCAATTCGTTTGTCAATACATGTAGTTTCCGGAAGTTGAGGGCCTAAAGGGCACCTGCATTGTCTGTTGTCCTCGATACGGTTGCAATGGTCATTGTCAGAGGCAGAAATTACTTTTTCGCAGGAACATCTGTAATCCCACCCGTGCAGAGGCCATAAAGATGCTGGCAAAATGGGATATCTAATATGGACGTTCAATCAATCCGTCTGTCAATAGTTTCTGGAAGTTGAGGGCCTCAATAATGTTGCAACGTCCATTGTCAGAGGCAAAAAATTGCCTTTCCGCATTAACATGTTGTCTTCCAGTGAGGGTTTTTTAAGCCCTTTTGGCTATCCATAAAGGATATTGTTTAAAATTATCATGATGACCATATCTGCATTTACATTTTTACAGTGTTGTTGATTGCATTAAGGTCTTTATAGTGGCCATGCGTCACCAATGGCAGTTACAACGTTATTGCAGTCAAACATTATTGCAGTCAACCAATAAAACATTCGAACTTGAAGGGCATTATTAAACTCCTGTCCTTGAACATTCATATTTATAATATAAATGCAATTAAATTTTAAAATTAATTTTTTGTCTTCCTAAAATGTATAAATTATTATTAAGATTTGTTTATTACAAATGTATGTTTTGTATACATTTTACATTGTATTCTTTATTATGTATTGTATTTTTTTGGAAATAAAAAAAAGGAATGAATGAATTCATGAATGAATAATGCCATTCTGGCTGTTAAAACAAAATATATTGTCTTAGAACCAGGTGCTCTGACATTTTCTCATATTTTGACAACTGCCCTGTGCTTGGTTTTGTCAAAGATACAGGGTTAGGGTTTTTACAATGAAGGTACATTTCCTGTTTGGTCCAGGATTGGAATTAACAATTGGTTGTAGAGGGTGTGGAATAGCACGTATTATTCTGTACAACTGAGCAATAATATGGCCAGATTATTCTCTATCATTGCAGTAAGCGCCTGCAAGCTAGCCTCTGGACTGGCTAAACTTCGGGTAAACATCAAGACCACCACTTTGACTCGACCATGAAGTTGTTGCCATGACGATTAATTGATAGGACTCTTTTTATTGATGGCAGGTTGTAAATGGATCACTTCGGAAACTGGAAAGGTGACAATACTTGTCCTTGGTACTTCTGGTATTCACCTGTAAAAAGTAAAAGCATTAGCTTTAGGGATAAAAGCCATAAAAGCAAGCGTGATGTTACATCACTTTGATTTAATAATCCATGCAATACAACGTCTTTTCTTGTAATACAGGTCTCTTTAGCTTTTTGTTACGTGTAAATGCAATGGCTCACTGCAGTATTCAATTCAATGGTTCCATCTAAGTCTGTTATAAAATACTTTCCAGACACGTTCTAATATGTAAATGTATTTCTTCCTAGAGGGAGACAACAATAGAGATTACCACTATAGACAGAATGAGTTGATAGAGAGGGGGCCACTATAATGGTTGCTAAACAGAACAGGAAAGAAAGGGGGATACAAATTGGAATTCAGATATTATGAAAGAGAAGTAGTACGTATCACGTTCAAAGTTGGAGTCAGCTGGATGAATTGATCATCATATCATTTTGATTTTCTTTCATCACTGAAACTAAAAGCATAAATGACTAGAACAGGAGGAGAACACTCTTGTTTTGAAATAGAGAAGTGAAACAAATTAATGAATTAGATTTGATGATGTATCTATTCATGAATTATGTCTCTTTTATTGTTATAGTATTGTGTAATTTACCCTTTGCAGTAGATCTATAATTTAAAGTGTTTCTTATTTTTGTTGAAACCATTCATTCTATTCTGCCTATGGAGGAGATCTTTTATGGGATCAGATAACAATGTCCATCAGAAGTTCTTGAGTGTTTTTAAAATAGATGTAGACTGTGTAAGTGAATCCCAAGGTTTCTCAATGACATACAAGACTGTGGCCTGCCTATGAATAAGGCATAAAATAAAAACTTGTTGTATTGCCCTTTAGGTGCCAAAACATGGGTCTGTCGGTCGAAAAGATTTTTTTTGTTGTCACCCTCTTTGGGCCGATATTTTTCAGTTTTGAATGTTTTAATACATGTGTTTCAGAGTCATCATTCCATTCATATCTTTTTCACCTCTTAATAATCCATGTTTTGCCATGTTGTGTTGAGACAACACTCTGTGCTTTCCTGCTGACGAAGTTGGTTTTCAACTACCTGTAAAGCTTGCTAGCAATGTGAAGATTGTTTGGAATAATTTGATTTTATGCATTTATATCCTAAGTCAAACAAAATACATATTTTTTTATTAATTAATACAAACAATTCTAAATAACGGTTTAAAAAAAAAAATTTTTTAAGATGACGACCGTTGATTTTCAGATTTTGGGGTCGGTCGCAAAGGGCAATACAACAAGTTTTTATTTTAGGCCTAAAGGTATGGTATCAAGATATAGCATTACAAATTCTGTCTTCAATAAGTTATAAGATATACCTACATTTATAGAGAAGACACTAACATTTTGACATTTCTAAAGTAAAAGGCCTTGAAGGGGGTAAAAAGCTATGTGTGCCCCATTTTTGTAGATATCCATGAAGCAATTTATGATCCAGTACCCTGCGTTATGTATTCTCCTATTACTAGTACGATATGAAGCTAATTATGCTGCAATAATATTAAATTATTAAAGCACAAATACTGGTACTACCACCTGTTTTAGTATTGTCCTTGGCTTTTGAAAAATAAAGAAATGACAGCACAAGCCTTTCAAAAATTTATTTTCCTCTAATTTAATACCAGTCATGTTTTAAGTCAAGAGAGCAATTTGGTAAATTACATTTGGTGCTGAAGGGTGTTACCATGGTGATGAATAGTTTGCGTAACTGTGCACCTGTCAGACGGAGAAGACGGCTTTTATTATTAGGTTTTGTCTGGTAATTAATGTTTTCACAAGCTCTACATCGCATTTATCAATCCATCCATTGTGCATTTTTTGGTAGAACAGTATTGAAGGAATGGTCGAACATGAAAGATTTGTTTTTCTATGAAATAATCGAAATTGACTGTTACAGGCTTGTTACAGTAAATATTGTAGTTCTGACTCGTTTATAATCTGAATGCTATTTGTGACCATCTTGTGTGAAACTATCATGCACACTTTACATGCACAATATATTGTCCTGCATGAGAATCCACATGACTGATATATTTTGGATGTCCTTGAAATAGACATAAAATATGATTTTGTTTCTCCTAACTTGTGGATCTTGCAGAGAATCCTTGTAGAATTTTGCGTAGATGTAGAGAATATTTTTTCATTTGCATTTTCTGTTTTGTTTATGTTTTATGTATTTTGTACATTATGTGTTTATGATATCATTGTTAACACTCCTTTGCACTCCTTTATAATTAGTGTTGTTGTAAATTGCCCTTTCAGCCTGTGTTGCTGTTCAGATTGTAAACCAATAAATGAATAAATAGATAGATAAATTATATAGAGATATATAGATAAAGATAGATAAAAAGATATAGATAGATATATACATGTAGATAGAAAGAAAGAAACAAGATGTCTTTATTTACCAAATTTAATCATTATTCACAAAGATACTCCCAAATTGTCAGATTTTCTCCTGCGACAGTTTCTCCAGACTTTATTTCATAAAATGTACATGTATTGAGTTAGGGTAAGGGTTGCAATATTTGGTTTTAGGGTTAGGGTCAGGTAAAGTGTTGGGTCAAAGGTTGAAGTTCAGAATTTGGTTTGAAAATGCAGGGAAATGACGTAGAGCAATTGTGGCACAGTCAAAAATTACATCTACCTAGTACATCTATGTGAAGTTCATTGAATATGGAAAAAAAAGTTACAAAGGAAAATTGTGTAAATATGACTACCGGTAATCAATTGAAATATCAATACATATGGGGCCTGTCACCACAAAATGAGTCCAGTTGGTTAAAATGTTTATTCCTGTTTTTAAGTATTATATGAATCTACATTAAGTAAGCTTTAAATTAAGGGGTCACACATTAAAATTGATATATTACATGTATATCCAGAAATATGAACAAAAACCTAATTGGACTTTATAAACAATGGGATTACCCAGTTTTGAGAAATGCATCATTTTCGTGATAATTTCAGGTTACATAGCCTATATTATTTGCCAAAAATTGTTAGAAGGAGATATTTTCGTGACCTAAGCTCTGGGGACATAAACTACAAGACATTAATAAGTCGATTTTTGGAAAAATCTTAAATGTGGTAGGTGGGTCAATTTTCAGTACATACACACTATACATCGCTATTACTACGATTGAGCCTAATGCGACACTGGACTCATTTCGTGGTGACTGGCCCCATATATAGAATACAATACGATTCTCCCAAACAGTTCTTTTAAGATATTTTTTTCTAGTATCACTGCAAGACTGAAAATTGATTAATGCATGATTTAAAATTAAAATTGAAATTCAGGGGCTCAAAATATCCAGATAAATGTCTTCCCCCTCTTTAGGCCCATGAACTGTAATATACATGTACTGTATACTCACTCAACTGATTAATTATGACAATGGATCCATCGCCATAATTAATCCTTTGAGTGGGTATCAAAATGCAATCAAAAAGCGTTTCTGTTTCTATTACCACTGAGAGAGTTTTTTAAAAACCTTTGGCTTCACATAAGCTACATTATTCATTAACACTGCAAGTCAAAAATTAGTGATTTTTTTTTTCTCACATTCTGGTGTTTTGTTGAAAGTTGCTAGGCAACTGATGGTAAACACACACAAAAAACTAAATCCCAAAACCCACCTCTGGAGTGTGTTTTTTTTTAAACGCCTGCAGAAATTTCACAGATATTTGCAGTGTAAATGCTCACTCTCAAAACTTCAGTGAATGATTCCGGTTTAAGGTCACGTGACTCTCCTCGCTTCCGTGCGGTCACAATGCAAAACAGGGAAAAGTCGCGCATGCACACTACTCACAAAAAAAAAAAAAAATGAGCAAACACCAGCGGATTTATATGGGATTTCCAGTAGTGTAAATGACAGTCTGAAAACAAATAATGGTTTTTAAAAATTGGTTTTGGGCTGTGTAAATGGGCCTTGATAGTAAAGTTATCTCATTTGACAAAACAAGCCTAGGATATTTCATCTCAGTTCCCCTGAGACCTGAGATACAAGTCTTCCACATCCAGTGGTATCTCTTTCTTGCTAGTCTTGGTATGTAGACCCTTTATGGTGAAATTGGGACACGTCAGGGTTTGCCGTTTTATTTGCCATGCACAACGAACCGGGAGAAATACATGAGAGGGGTGTTTTAGGGTTGATTAATTATAAATTATAGCTGTTGCCAAATCAGATATTGATTAATTGTTTAGTCTTTCTGCAATTCACAAAACCTAAGGACTCATATTCACCCTTTGCAAATTTCAATCATGAGATGAGCATTTTTATTTTTGTGAAAAAGTTATCAGAGAAAACTTGCTGTCAAATAGGGTCTGAAGTTCCCCCCTCCCCCTTTTCTGAATGTTCAATTGGTCATGCAACAACTTTGCAATGGATAGTATCTCAGTCTAAAGCGTCTCGACATCGACTGTAAACCGACCAATTCTTGGCCATTCCGAGTAATATGATGTTTTGTTGGTCTGAAGTCAGTCTGGTTGGTTTGACGGAGGTGTATTAATCATCAATATGGATAGTATTTGCTTTCTTGGAGTAATTCAACATCTTCTTAGCACTTAAAAGATTTATACTTGTAAAATTGTGTGCATACAAACTACAAATATATGCATGTATGTATGTACATTGTTAGCGTGAATCCTTCCGGAAGTGTTATTTCTGGTCTAAAGATCTATTGGAAGGACCATTGCCAGAAACAGCATTGTTATGGTGTACTGCTTAAAGAGAAAATCCTATTTTCATCATTCTAACGTAATATAATGATGAGAAAACCTATCTGAGTTGAAAGAATATTCCTAATCCTAACAGTATTTCCACCAATAACACTCTGCTCCAATTAGTGCAGCAACATTTATCTGTGTCCATTGCTAATCGCTAAGTGAGTTCGTCATGATGAAGCGGCGTGTCGCTCAAGCTTGAAGCAACGTGGAGCGTTTGTTCAGAACGAGTCGAGCTGCTAACGGGCACCATGTCTTATGCAGCGAAGCTAATGGGTGCGTTAATTAAGGACTTGTCTTTTTTTCTTTTTACACAGACGTGGATGCTTTGTTTCCTTCTGTCTATTAAACTGTAGTGGAAGATTTGGATGAAAGTTAGTTCTTATTGAACAGTCAACTATGCATTTCATAGTGATTTTTCCGTATTGCAAAGGATTTTTTAGTTATATTGTTATATTGTTAACTGTATTTCAAAGTTTATCAAGTTTTTTCTGCCTGGACCGTTGATTTATTGATGACATTTTGTAGATCAATCGTCCAACATATGCATGCTTGTCATTATGGTGTTTTCTGGCGTCCAGTGGATTTTAAGAGAATTTTTTAATAGGTGCATGATCATATTAATAGATTAGTTTCTGCCTGGAGAGTAGATTATGCGAACATGAGATATTTTTTCAATTAATCATTCAACTTATTGATGCAAATTATGCATTCCCTTATGATATTTGTTTGATAAAGCATTCTCCCCCACCCATCTCAATCTCTCTCTTTTTCTCTTACATCTAAAATAAAAGTTGAGAGATATGGATTTAATAGCTGAGGATATACCCTTCTGCAAGTACAAGAATCAGACAGATTGGTTCAAACAAGTCTTTATTTGAGTTGAGAAAAGAACAAATTGATTACGAAAGAAATTCCTGTATGGTATAGAAGAAAAAGACAGAAAGATTGCAAAAGGCACTTATGGAAGAAGAATCAAACGGGTTGGTTCTAAAGGCATTTTTGATATCGCTAAACGTACATCCTTTTGAGAGAGAGAAAATAAAAACCTCTTAAATTGCCGGCCTCTCGATCGATCCTCCGTTTGATTGGTACCTGTATCTTTTGATGGAGACCATGTCATTACTGTCCATTCGGTGATTGTCATCTTTGATCCATTAAGGGGGGCGTCCATCTTTGATATTTTGTATTTTTGTTATCAGGTAACAAAAATCCTCATGATTTGCCGGCCTCTCGACCCTACCTTCGATTGGTACCTGTAAATGTGACTCGAGACCATATGTCATCGGTCATTACTGTCCATTTGGGGATTGTCATCTTTGATCCATTAAGGGGGGCGTCCATCTTTGATTCCTCCTCATCCGACCGTAATTGGAGCTGCCAGCTGAAGTGATGAGCTTTTGAGTGCCCCCTTTGCTTCCTGTGTCTGCCCCTACCCCTCCCAATCGGTAGGTGGCATTTGCGAAGGGGTATCTGTTGGTCTGATTGCCATTTTCAATCATTTTGAATAAAAAGGTGACTCTTGGAAGTTGCATCTATGATCTAAGAGAACCTCAGTCATGGAAAGGAAATATGCCCTTGCTTGGATGGGCAAGCACTGCATAAAAAAAAGCATGTGAATGTCAGTCAATGATGTCACTGCATGATTATTGGCAAAAACTTTCAAGAAATCAGTTGTGGCCTTAATATACAGGGGGTCCTTATCTACAGGTGGTGTCTAAAGCAGGTACATCTTTCCTCACAGTCACGGTCGAATGAATCCAAAATCTTAGAGGTCAGCTTGCTGCTGGAGGTACTGTATCGAGACAAAAGTGCAATGTGAGATGAAGCTGTCACAAGTGCTCCTGCTCTCCTCGGTTGTCTGAAGCTCTGAACCTCAAGCACGGAGTCATCGTAAAGGTCAATTACTGTTGTAGGGTGTGCAAGATGGCATTATCATCCTCGCTTTCTGCCTCTGTATTCTCAGGGAGTTGGTATGCCTACCCAAGAGTTGGATTCAGGATTTATAAATAGAGTAGTGGTTGATTTAGCCTTCCCCTCTCCTTCCAGTTTGGTGAAGCTCATGAATCATTTTTATTGCTTTTTAATTCAAGAAAATATGAACAAGTCCATTGTGACCATTGTGTTAAAATTGGCAGGAGAACCTCCCCTTTTAGTGGAAGATGAACGCACATAAACATACATCTGATGGAAAGTGTTGAAGCTTTAATGATTTGCTCTAATGACTTTTACATTCAGTTGAAGTTGAAGGGGAAGTCCGCCCTGAAATTTAGTTGATTAAGTTGGTCTTGATAGAAGCAGAAAATGAGAGGAACAGGTCTGTGAAAGTTTGAGCAAAATCTGATTAAAAGTAACAAAGTTATTAATTTTTTAAGTTGTCATCGGTGAAACACAAAATTGGCAACACTGTAATGTACATGTATTTTGTGAGGTCCTCTCCTATGAATTAGGTCTGTACAGACATTTCATAAACTTTCATTTTCTTAGTTATTGATGACGAATAAATTTGTTTCATACAGGGGTTGTATTGAAACATAATCGAAGTAATTATATTTAGGGTGCATGTATGATTGAAAATTACTGATTTTTCTGTAGTACAGGGCAAATGGGAAGGAACCTTGCAAGATACATCACAGAGTTGCCAATTTGTGCTTGACTGATCGCAACTTAAACATTTTTTGCACAAACTTTCACTGACCTCTTCCTTTCATTTTGCTGCTTCTATTAAAACTAACTTAATATTAGGGTGGAATTCCCCTTTAGGATTTAATTTTTTTCATTTCTTAATTGTCTGTATCCTGTAACTATTTTTTCTCCTTCAGTTAAGGATTTCCTTCAGGTTTCAGGTGCAAGAAGGAAATACCGTACAGCGTAGTCATGTTCATATCTATTGATACACAAAAACAGTCTCAAGTATTTTCCTTGAAGTTTTGTTAAAGACCATATGCGAACTAAAAAATGAAATGGATGAATTATATATCAACGGAAGCTTATAAGCCATAGATTACAATAATATCAATTATATGCCATTTTAGTGTCTGTCAGAGGAGTATCAGCTCTCTGAAAGCTCAAAATCTTGTCGACCTAAAAACTTGCTATCAAATTGATGACATCATCTTATGTGGAGTATGCATATTCACAATGTCTTTGCATTAATTAAGCACGGCTCATCACCTCGGCTATATAGGTGAGCCGATCGGTTCCACATGTTATGTCGTCACGGTAAATTTGGCACATTTGACTCCTGTTGACCCGTTATTTGGAGGGGTGCGGAAAATGAGGTTTTAATTAGATTTTGTGCAATAATGAAATACTTTTTATTCCTTGATATTTGTATTCTACATTCATTCAGTTTTCCATTTATATCAAGTTGTATTTTCATCAGATAGGGTCTTTAACAAAGTATCAGGAAAAGGACAGAAAGAATAACCGGTAGACCACTGAGAACAGGAAGAAGTACTTAACAAAATTTTGATCTCTATTAAGGATCTTATTATGACATTGTAACTTCACATTCATAGAATAAACAAGAGGTTTGAAGGTAGCTTACAACAACTATTACTATATATCTTTCTTTTTATCAATCAAAGAATCTGACCAAGTTGGGGGAAGGTGTTATTCAAATTGTGTGCTCTAAAAAGACAGGCTTTAACATTTATCTTGATTTCAAATTCTTAACTGGCTTGACTGATACTCATGGTTTGGAGTTTTTAGTTGGAAGATGCTATACACATATATCAATAAAAGGCACAATAATAATTATCATAGCATACACTCAGGAAAAAAATATTGTACAGAACAGTATAACCCAAGGCATGGCAACTAATGTAAAAAATGCTTTTAATGTTAAATTTTGACATTTGGGGGTCCAATCTTAGATATTAGTTGTCCATGCGTCCTGGGCGTCTGTAGGTGTCTAGCCATGCGTCACATTTTTTTCCTTCCATATATACAATTTGTCGCTGTTTTCACGAAGTGAGGGTAGTGAAAAAAAATTGCATTCACTTTACGTGACGATTTTCCTCACTACCGTCACTTCGTGAAAACAAGGACGAATTGTATCTGAAAATGTCATTCTCTACATTTACATGTAAATGAAATCCATGTGAGTGCACTAAACCAATCAGTTTGATTGATTTTTTGTGAAACTACGTCCAGCGCAGCATTTTGCTCAAAGGCTAGAATAGAAATGAGCATGTCCATTATTTCACATGAATTGTCAATTATCCATTTTAGGAAATAAAAAGATAGCTTTATTATTAAAGTCGATTTTTCTTTAATTCATTTTCTTTTTGAGTGCTTTTAATAATTCATCGCATGAAAGTTTAAAATCCATACTAAGCATGCGGTTTATTAAAAGATACAGTTGTGTGTACAAAATTGAAATAGGGTCTTCAGGGGCCGATCCAGGATTAACAAAAAGAGGGGGTAGGGATATTTTTTTTTTTTTTTTTAGGGGGGGGGGGGGGTAGGGATGTCAAAAATTGTCAAACATCAATAGCTTTTTTATTCTTAAATTTTTCTTTCCCTCATTTTGTCCCCAATGGGCTGGGGGAGGGGGGGGGACCACAACCCAAGTTAAGTGATGAGCAGTCATACCCGGTCAAGAGAATGAATGCCCTCTAGGTATGACATCTCGTGTTCATCGTCATCGTCTAGTAAATCAACTGGCATTGCCGATTGGAGATGCTTTCAATCAGTCTCAAGTTTGATGATGACGTTTGTGCAGTTTGATTTAGCTTTCTTGTGCTATCTCTTTCTTTATCATTCTCTTTCTCTCTTCATTTCTCTCATATACCCCCTTATCCCCTTTTCTGTCTTCTATTTCTATCCTGCTCTTTTCTCCTTTTATCTTTCTTCTACCTTTCTCCTTTTTCTACCTTTTCTTCCTTGTATCTTTTCTTGCCTCTATTTTTTCTTCTCTTCTTATTTCTTTATCTTACTTCTCTCTCTACTCTTTCTTTATATCTTTTTCCCCTTTATATATCTTATTGCTCTTCATTTGTCTCAATCTCCCGTCTCCTCCTACTTCCTATTTTCTTTTAGTCCATGACTTTTCTTTTTCTCTTCTTTCTCTTCTTTCTCTCCTTTCTCTCCTTTCTCTTTTCGTTTATTCTTTTGAAAATGACTTTGGAAGACTCTCTGTGATCCACCCCTCCCCTCTCCCACTGCCTCTTTCTTTCTTTTTCTCTTTCTCTCCTTTCTGTCCTTTCTCTCCATTCTCTCGTTGCTCTTTTTCCCTATATTCTTTCAGTCTCTCTCTCCACCCCTCCCCTCTCTCTCTCTCTCTCCATGTGTGTGTGTGTGTGTGTGTTTGTGTGTGTGTGTCTCTCTCTCTCTCTCTCTCTCCTTTCCCAATTATTTTTTTCTCTCTTACTGTACCACAACAAACCTACTCCATAGCTTCCTTTCATTACAAAGGTCAACAGTCAAGTAACCATGTACTTCTTCTTCTCATCCATCGTAAGCCGGAGGAAATTTATCAAACACTTCTTCACCACTACTTTCCATCGCTTTTCTCTTATTTCACTGTGTTCCACAGAATAAGTTACTAGTAGTGTGTATAGAAATGATCTTGGAAACTTGAGGTACTCGAGTTTGAGCTTAAGTCGTTTCCATTTCTTCAGTCTCTTGATATTTCTTCAGGGATGGCCATTACTTTCAGCTTACATTGTATTTCCAAGTACCGGATTTCCTAGAGTATACAAAAAAGATAAAATATTGATTAGTCAGTCATTCATCTCCTTTGCAGGTAACTTGTTAATTTCTGAATTTCTTTAACATACCTTCCAGTCATTCACGGTATGTCCGGACCTCAACTTTATCTTATAGGCTGTCTGTACTAGTAAAATAGATGGATTAGACCACCCAGGGTGGTCACTGACAGGTGGCTATCTCTTCAACTTAGCTCTCAATAAACAGTAGAAAAAGAGGATCATGGGGGACCAACAGGCACCGATTAGGCATTGTTTGCTATATAGAGGGCGCAAGTAACTATAAGTAGTACAGTGGGGCTTTAATAACATTATCCCACATCCCTGTGGAATCCCAGCCGAGATTTGCCCCTTTAAAACCACCTTCCTCTCTGCCATGCCATCTATGATAGACTACGTCAAACTTTCCAGTCTAACGAACAAGACTCCTCCACGCCAATCTGCTATTCTCATTAAATCGACTTATCCTTTTCAGCGAAGAAAGCAAGCAAACCTGCCTTACAATGCAAGCATCTAACCCCCCTTTCCCATTGCAAGAAATAGTGGTATCTTTTTTTTGTAGTGTGATTATTTAGTTTCTATAAAGATCAGCAAGAAATTGTGCCGATGTGAATACAGTGATTTTTAGCATCATTTTTTTAATGTGAATGCCAAATGGTAGAGCTGCATTAATGGAATGTCAATGTGAATGTTGTTTTGAGATATTGCTGTTATAACTTTGCAGTGCATATGATGATGATGTTTTCCATTTTACCTGACTAGTACGAAAGCTAACACAAGCTTTAAGATTCACCTAGGGACTTAAGGCTTTCATTCATGTTTTCATTTCATATTTTTTCACAAACCAAGATTAAAAAAACATTATTTAATATAATAAATATATAAATCTGGTGGTATGAAATAAGTAAAAATTGAAAAAAACAATAAAAGAGTACTTACAATTATATATTATTGCCAAAAGAATTATATATTATTACCAAAAGAAATATGGAGGGGTGAATAATATTGTGTTTGACAATCGAAATGCTTTGCAAGGCATATGAATAAAAAAAGGCCTGTGGAAACGTATAAGAATAGATGATAAACTGCACCAACTTGGTTTTGAAGCTAGGACCTTCGTGCTGTGAGTTCTCTGCTCTGCTTCTGAGCCATCATGCCTGTACTGTACTGGTTTCACCCAAATTGAACGAGACTTCTTATTGATCTTTATTTAATCTTTTAAAAATTGTTATTGAAACAAACTTTTAAAAAAGAATAATAGTTTGGGATGTTCTGCAACTGCAAGGCAAGATCAGCCACGCAAAAGTTGCCATATTGACACAAATAAGGCCAACGTTTGTAATAAGACATATTTCTTCCACCTTAACCCTCACGTGTGAAGAGGGTCCCAATCTTCCCTTGATGTTCAGTCATCTACGGTTCCTGCATACTGACTCAGTTCACACTCCATGGCCTTTGGTGACATTACAAATTGCATAATTTTCTGGATATATGCACCGACATAGCCGGCATATATGATGAGGATCGGGGAAGTCCAATATTGTTCTAATCTGGTTTGATGTGTGCTCACCGTATCCCTGGGGCGCGGTAGATTATTGAGTTTGAGCTGAGATTATGACGGGGATACCTCCTCTCTGTCTGGTATATGACATAGAATGCTAATAAGGCATAACGTGGAGTCGTGTATTAGGATGGTAATTTTACTGACTCGAAATGCAAGTACCCCCTTTGATATGATCGAGTGAACCTATTAGAGCTAAAAGGGCAGACCAAGACAAAAATGGATAATGGTAAAAGTTACCTTTCAAATGTATAACACAATATTTTCCAAAGGTTATATTCAAGGCAATAGACAATTTTGTTTCCTTCTCAGAGTATGAAACAGTGTTACATGTATAACCCATTGATGACGTCCTTTTCCACTTTGACAAACATGTAGCGGTAATTTATTCATCAAATTTCATAATTAATTTTAGGATCAATTCCTAAAAGCACTAACTGCTTCAATGCTGAGCTATATTTATTCCTTTGCTTGCAGAGCCAATAACATTTTGTTTGCATTTAATTCATCATGCGAGGAAATTAATTCCATCCGAGGCAGTATTTAATTAAAAGAAAAATAAAATGTTTGTGCATGTGTGTTTGTGTGCTATAGAGTGGAGAAGTGTGACGTCATCAAAAATCTATTTTTATAATTTCTCAATTTTTTCTACATATTCCGAAAGAACACCAAAAATAGTGTCCAAATGTCGAAAACCAATTGAATATGTTAAGTATTGGCTGAGATATGACCATCTGAATGAATAAATGTCCTATGGGAGCTCAGTGTTATATGCTCTGGCTCCTAACCGTTAGGAGCCAGAGCATATAACACTGAGTTCCTATGGGGAGTATATTTATTCAGATGGTCATATCTCAGCCGATATTTAACATATTCAATTGGTTTTTCGACATTTGGACATTATTTTTGATGTTCTTTCGGAATATGAAGAAAAAATTGAGAAATTCTAAAAATAGATTTTTATGACGTCACAGCTTCGGTACTCTATAAGCCACTTCTTGTGCTAAAGCCACTGCGCATAGGCAGGTAAAGGTCGTATTTTTAACTGAAGCTGTTAAACCCATCGAGACAAATACTGGATACATGCTCATGAAAGCTATGTAATCATTATTTATTTATGCACCGACGGTACATTCTATGGAACGCAGGTGGAAGTATTCTTCTCAAGAGGGCAAACCAAAGGTGTTCATCCATCACTTTGGCAGGGATTATTCTAAAATGCAAAAATGTGGACTTACTCCATGATTAAGAGATATATGGCTATTTGGGGTCGTTTGTACTATGTGCTTACTACAAATTGGTCTATCATGCACCTTTTCTTAACCAGAATAACGTTATTTCTGATTTTCTTTTCATCCATGCACTTTTCTAAATTTTGCAGACATTATAATTATGTTTATTGCTAAAAAGGATGTGGAATTTGATTGAAGGTTTACTGGTAGTTATTCTTTACTTGAAGAGAAATAGAATTAGGAAAAGGAAATCCCACAAAAAGGGAATCTTATTTGATTGAACGATCGATGGGTTTTGAGTTTTTGAATAATGAGTTCCTATCTTATGTAGATAGCATACACAGGATGTTATCCTGAAAATGATTGTTTGGAAAATGCAATCATGGTACAAGTGAAAATTGCATCTCTGTTTGTCTGTCCAGCTTTCTGTTAGTCTACCCATCTCTCTCTCTCACACTCTCTCTCTCTCGCGCACTCTCTCTCTCTCTCTCTCTCTATCGTTCTTGTTCCGCCCTCACATTTTCTATAAATATTAATTGTGTATTTTCTTGTCCTTCGCTATCGGTATATCTATGACAGTCTGTTGCTACAAGTTCTATTGCTTCTGTCCATGCTCTATTTCACTTTTTCTTCTCCTCACTTCTTTTTCTTATTTTGTCTTCTCTTCTCCTACCTTCTGTTCTTCTTTCAGTTACTTTTAAAGTTGATTGCTGGAAGCAAACTCTTCTATTATACCTATATCCTTCAGGCTCTTCCTCTGTTTTGTTTTCCTGCACAATGATTTTTTTTTCCACAACAAAACCAGGGCAAAGTTAATGCCTCGACAGAGTTTTCTTATTCTTCATCTTTCTCTTTTTTACGTCATGTTTCTTCTTCCTCTTTCTCTGCACCTATGTCCTTTTTAAATTCTTCATCTTCTTCTACTGCTACTTCTAATTCTTCTTTATCATCATCATCTTTTTATTTCCTTCACTTCCTCCTCCTCTCCATCCTCCCCTTCTTGTCATTTTTCCTTTTCATTCTAAAGTTCCGAGACTGAAAGCGAACTCTTCTTTTGAACCTCATCCCCCAGGCCCTTCCTCTGTTTTGTGTGCCTGCACAATGATTTCTTTTGCTGACAAAACCAAGGTAGAGCTAATGCCTGGACAAGGCTTCCCTTTTTTCCATTCTCTTGTTCTTGTTCTGCTTCTTCTTGCTCTTCTTCTCCTGCTTCTTTATTTTCGTCATCACCTACATATTCTTCGCCTGCTACTTATTCTACATCATCATTCTTCTGAAAGCAAACCCTCCTAGATAAACCCCTCTCCTCCCGGCCCTTCCTCTCTTTTGTTTTCCTGCCCAATGATTTCTTTTATCAACACAACCGGGGCAGAGTTGCCGCCTCTCGACAAGCGGCACGTGTGTTTTTGCAGGTGGCACTTTTAGATTCGTCTCCATACATAAAACATGACTATATGGGACTGAGGTGTGAAATCCATACTGCTGTCTACTGCCGGAGCTGCCAGGAAGATAGGGACTAGGCTATTTTACATAATTCAAATATACAAAATGTTGGATCAATATCATGGATGAGTTAACGCAGCATTTTTAAAGAGAAGATTGAATTTTCTGGTGATTTGCATTGTAGCTTACAAAGCTGGAAGGCTCCTCTTTCTTCCTATTGCAATCACAAATCCTTTATTATTGTGTTAACTTATTTAGTGTGTTTGGAGCCAGAAAAGCATTAAATATGTGTTAACGCCCTTCTGGCTCAAAACTTTCTCTTAGTCTATCCATCTCCCCCCCCCCCCCCCCCCCCCCCTCTCCCTCTCTCTCTCTCTCTCTCTTTCTCTCTCTCTCTCTCTCTCTCTCTCTCTCTTTCTCTCTCTCTCTCTCTCTCTCTCTCTCTCTCTCTTTCTTTCTTTCTTTCTTTCTTTTTTGGGGTGTGTTTTCTAGGTGGCTGGGATGTGAAGATGAAAGGCTAATAATTATATGTACCGGTAATAGTCACCATGAAGACATTTGACCATGTTGAGCATTATTGAATTGTCTCCACACACTACTTATAAGAAAGTATCCAAATTCATTTTCCATTATTTGCACCACGGTTGCACACTTAGGTAAATGTCACACAGCTCACGAGTGATTATTGGAGCATTTCACTGAACTACAGACGGGGGTGACCCACTTATGTCCGCTCGCTCGCTCGTGGGGCCAGTCATGTGGAATGTGTTTTATCTCCGATATGGATCTTTTTTTCTTCTTCTCTTGCCCTAAGTGAGAGGCTCTGACATTTAGTAGTCCCCTAGGGCAAGTAGATTAGACGAGGGGGATTGCATACATGTGGGCCAGACCCATTATTGGGAAGATGGCTCTCGTACACTAATGTTGGTTGACCTATATATTATGCAAAACTTGAAATAATCAATAATATTGTCTTTTTCTTTCTTTCAGGTGGTGTGTATCTCTGTCTTATAATTCTTAAATCTGTCTCCCTGTCTATCCACCGCGTAACTGTTTTGTTATTTAAAAAAAAAAAAAAAAATTGGGGGGGGGGGGGTAACAATGTTCCTGATACAAAGTTTGGTTCACTGCTAATTGATATGTAAAAAGGGACAGGATATTTAATCTCATTTGTTTAACAGTCAAAGAGTTCAGTAGATAACATTTCCTTTGTCCTTCAATTATTATTTTTGAATGCCATTACCTCTTACAATGGAAAATATATGGACACCAATAAACTCAATATCAACTAGTATGAAGAGTCAAGCTTGCAGTAATGTGCCTTGGGTATGTTACAGTATGTTTGTTTTTTACACTCAGTACATCCAACACTTAACTACTGTCTGCTGTTTACATTGAAATGTGATCTTACACAGAGGATACCCAGTGATTTCCTTTCATTTTCAGAGGAATTAAAAAAAAACAGTTACTGGTATTTCATCTGTTTTTTTAATAAATCACAAACAATCATAGTATTTACTGTTAGTATCCAGTAAGAGCCATTTTAGTGCACCCTGGGGGGGGGGGGGGTGAGTCACTAACTGGGAACGATATCGTTCCTAAAATCAATTTTTGGGATTGATTTCAATCCCAGCTCAAAATCGATTCTACCTGACTAGTTCACTTAATCGCTTTTAGGCTGGGATCAATCCCAGCGTGAATAATCATGCGTGCATATGAATATTCATGTACGCAATCAATCCAACCAATCAACAGACTCAAAATAATGTTAGTTTTGACCTTCACTTCACCCTGTGAATGTCCTTTTTTTGTATCACCCTGTACAATGTACATCCACACATTCTCAATAATGAGGATGCAAGTTCTACTGACTTCCACCATTTCCTATCAAGCTGTACTATGAACTATCATGGTCATGACCAAAATAAACAAGTCAAGCAGGAATATATTTGTGGCTCGGAATTTGACGTCAGTTTTTATTTTGGTCATTGACGAGTCCAGCATGTAGCTTTATAAGCCCTCAATCTACTCGTAGTAAATCAAATACGGTACAGCACTTTTACTACACCTTGCTAAATAGACTCTACATTGATGTTGTTGAATATCGGTCGCGTATTTTATGATACTGAAATTGATCTTTTTGATCATTTTGTCTCATAACGCTACTTTTCAGGTTGCATTTTTTATCAGAAATGTAAGAATTTATTTTGTTCAGTCTGCTAAATCGATTTCATCTTTCTTTTGGATTTTCTTTATTTATTTCTTGACTTGATTTTGTTTCAGGATAAAATGATGTCTTTTCCTTTTACAGACTTTTCTTGTCCTTTTTCACAAGTAATATGTGAAAAGAGGAATGTTTAATTTCTTTGCGTGTTATATGTGATACATGCATGGAATGGTAAATATGTACTGTGGGGTTTAGATCACATTTGCACACCCTAACTACTTTCCCTTTCCACCCACCAGTGCGTTCAGAATTGTATATGGATATCATCAACTAATTAAACCCCTTGAAACTGTCCCACAGGTAAAGACTTCAGGATGTATGTCATGGGCCTCATCCTAATGAAATTGGTCGGCAATCCATGTTTTACTTTGTCTCGGATTGCTCACCCAAATTCTAAATTTAAAGACCGCCAGGTACCACTAATGAGTTGTATGGTAGGTCCAATCAAGTGAATTGATATGCCAATGCTTATGTCCAAGAACCAAGGTTACATTCATCAAGTGGTATGAGTACATGGATGCTAATTTTCCATTCTGTTATTGTTATTTTCCATTCTGCAGGTATGCTTACCTGAAGAGCGAGGCGTCGCACATCGCTGTCCTTTCTGAGAGGATATGGTGTCCCCAGCAGGCGATGAGGCGATGATGGGAGATGGTGTAGGCCAGACCTTAATCCTTGAGGATCAGTCCTTCTTGAACCAGCACTCCAACATGGAAGTCATCCTATTCATGCTGGCCTTCCTGGCCTACATGGTCCTCTACGTGGTCTACCAGCCAAAGAAGGATGGAGAACAGAAGGAGAACAACCCACGACGGGTGCGCAGGACAGAGTCCCGCTACAGGAGGACCAGAATCTTTGACGTCTTGGGTTTGTCGTTCGACCAATGCAACAGCTTCCGCGCATTCCTGGATCGGTTCTCGTCGTACGAGGAGGTGGCTAAGGCTATCAAGCTCACGGGGATCACAAGGAGTGATATGATCATCGGCGTGGACTTTAGCGCCAGTAACGAATGGCAGGGGCGCAAGTCGTACCAAGGGCGCAGCTGCCACAACCTACATGACGTCTCGAACAGTAAGACCTTCAATCCCTACCAGCGCGTGCTATCAATCATAGGATCAACGTTAGAGCAATTTGACTCGGACCACATGATTCCTGTTTACGGTTTTGGTGACAAGATTAC
This sequence comes from Strongylocentrotus droebachiensis, assembly GCA_035222895.1. Taxonomy (NCBI): domain Eukaryota; kingdom Metazoa; phylum Echinodermata; class Echinoidea; order Camarodonta; family Strongylocentrotidae; genus Strongylocentrotus; species Strongylocentrotus droebachiensis. The sequence continues at coordinate 93,194 of JAVYIG010007119.1, forward strand.
GCAAGACGAGGCCGTGTTTCCGTTCAAGGAAACAGGCCAACCCTGCGTGGGGTTCATCGATGTCTTAGAGAAATACCACAGGGTGGCCAGAACTGTACAACTGGGCGGGCCGACGAGTTTTGAGCCTATCATTCGTAAAGCAATAGAAATAGTGCAGGAGAAGCTGTCCTACCATCTGCTCCTCATCATTACCGATGGACAAATTAAAGATGCGGAGAGGACCGGAGAGGCCATCGTGGAGGCTTCCAATCATCCAATCAGCATCATCGTCATCGGGGTCGGCGACGGTCCCTGGGACGAGATGGAGAACTACGACGATAATCTCCCCAAGAGGAAATTTGACAATTTTCAGTTCGTCAACTTCCATCAAGTCTGCAGCAAGGCCAAGTACGCGGAGACGGCGTTTGCGCTCCACGCGCTCATGGAAGTACCGGACCAATATCAATCGATTTGTTCGTTAGGGTACTTGACCAACGCGATACCATCGCTTGCTGACAACAACGATAATACAAAGAAATTGAAATAGCCTTATGAGTGTACTATATGTTTTGTACTATCTGAATGTTAGCATGTAGTCATGTTCCTCTCATGTAATGGTATGTAGAGTTTTTTTCTATTTTTACATGATTCTTCTCATGATACATATTTTTCAAGGGCATAAAAGGGTTGAGCCTGAGCTATTTGTTGAAAATATACAAGTGGTATTGTATGACTGTTTGTTGGAATCCATGTTTTAAAAAATGTGAATGCTCCTAAATTTGTTTTCTGATTTTGAATTTTGAATTTTGCTTTGAAATGATGCGCAAATAATATGCTGCATGTCCTCAAATATTCCAATATGATCTTGTAACTACTGATGTAATGATGTACCTGCCAAACAACCATAAGTACATATATCGTTGTCAGAGAAAGATGACCATTCACCAGCAGGACAAAATATGCATATTAGACATTTGAATGGTCCATATTAAAAGAGCCTAATGATGATAGTGATTTCATAATTCATGTTAAGTTAAATTCTAAGCAATCCAAAATTTATGTGCAGTGTGGGTGTTCAAAATTAGAGAAGTAATATTTAAATAAATATTACAAACATCAGACACCAAAACAGAGCCCCCAAAACAAAAAAACGAATACTCAGCGATTGCTCCTTGTTAATTGCTAATTTTTTATTTTTTTTCAACCTTTATGTTTCAACCTTCCGGCTTTGACTTAGATTATCAAAAAATCATGAGACGTGAAGATCATGCAAATATATATCTTCTATTGGTATTCCTCATTATTGTTCTGACGATATTATGCAATAAGAAACAGCATAGAAAAATTGTATTCCTGTTCCATGAAGGTGAACATTCTGCTTCCTAACTTGAAATACCAATATATACGATCATGTAACTCTCCATTCATCCGTACTTTACTTAGCTAGACCATTGCTTCCAAAAACACCTCTCCATTTCCAATTAGTTACCTGAGAATTCTTGACTTAAAGGTGTAGATTGAACCGGGGGAAACAGATTTCCAAAATGTTTTATGTGAGAGACATACCAAGTTAAGTGTCCTTCTATCATATTTTGTTCAAGTAAAGAGCCAACTTTTGAATCTTTGGTAAGAGGACAAATTAAAGACACAGTTCAAAATTTTGATGTGGTAGTTCAAGGTATATTTTTACAGAACATTGGGAAGAAACAACCCTGAAAATTTGATGAAACTAATTAAATTTTAATGTTTCTACATAAAGGGGAGGAGGGGTAGGGGGAATGTGTTGGTTTTCAGTAATAATTGCTTATATGCAGCAGTATGATGAACTCTTGGGTATTAAATTTCATCATAACTGGAGAATTACTGTCAAAGAAGGTTATTATCACTCCTATGTCAACCGTAGCTATTTAAAACTGACAATTTCTCATTTTCAAAGGTATTTCATACCATTTCCTCAACGAACGACCCATATAAACCTTGCTTCCAGAAACATTTGGGACTGATATTCAACCTGTATTTTCAAAAGTATAGTATTGTTTAGAAAGAAAATTACAACCCCACCACAAACATAGCTACTCCATTACTTCCTGTAATGCCTTTGGAAATTCTACCTTCCTGCTCATAGCCAGAAGGGTGTATAATTTCTCATAACATTTTGCAGATAGTTTCAGCCTCTCTGGCTCTCAGCTCAGCCGACAACATCCTCTTCCTGTTCGCATTGTAAATACACCGTAGTGACCTAGACCTTGCATGTGCCGGGCTCTTTTACAAAAGGAAATCACACCTCCAATGCGATATGTTTTCCTCTTCCTTCTCTCATTGTAAATGGCGACCCACCCACAAACATTGTAAATGAAGTGGCAGCCTTCTTTTCCAGAATGAAATCAGATCTCCCAAACGCGATAATGTTTCTCTTTGAATACCTCATCCATAATCTTTCAAAAATGACACTCGAAATGATGGATATTTTTGTCCTTGGTGTGTTACAAAAAAGTGCAATGAAACGATGCTTTCATTTCCAAGAGAGTTTTCTATAAATCGGATTATTCCAAATATTACGTGAATTTAGATTGTAAGTTTGATTGTAAGATATTTCAACTTTTGTGCACAAAAAGTATTCTCCGTATTTCTTTGTATTGATTTATTTTGTCTCTACTCCTCTGTTTAATATTCTCCTCCATTTCTGTCCCCCCCCCCCTTTTTTTTTTTTTTATCTCCCTCTTAATTCCTCTTGATCTCTTTTTTTTTCTTTCTTCTATTTTCATACTTTTTTTTGGAGTTTGTTTACCTCTTGTTTCTACCTCCTTTACTTTATTTTTCCTTTTTTTCTTCTTTTTTCTTTTCTTTTTATCCTTTTCCTCTTCTTCTTTTCTTCTTCTTCTTCTTCTACTTCTTCTTCTTTTACTTCTTCTTTCTCTTCCTCTTTTCCTCATTCTTTGTTTTCTTCTTCTTCTCCTCAATCTTCTTCTTCTTGTATCTTTCTTCTTATTTTTCTTTACTTTTTTCCTCTTTGGTCTGTTCTACTTTTTTATATTTCATGTCCCTCTTTTGATACTTCGCTTTTCTTGTTCAACCCTTTTCATTTCTACCTTCTCTTAGCAACTGACCGTGAGTGCAAATTTAAGATCATTAACAGGGTCACAATGAGCTCCTCAAAGACAAGAAATATTATGTCTTTCAATAACAGTTTGGTATTAGCACTAATCTACCAACTGTGTTATACTTGTCACAGAACCATATAATTATGTATTTGAATGTTTTATCATATTGATCGTCATTCATTTGATTATGAGCCAGTGAAATGCATTATTATATTATTAAATTTCAATGGCATAAAAGCTTTGATATAACATGTATTTATGAAAACATTCCATGTACATTTCTCATAGATTTTCGAGAGAGTGGTAGTATAGTGCATTATTCTTGACTAAATGATATTTAATATTTTCTTTTGACCAAAATAAGTAGATAGCTTCGCAGTGTGGATTTTGACCAACTAACATGTAGAGTATTATTTTTTATGGAGACTCAAGTATATATTTTACAGAGTTTATTACTTGTATGGTTACATATGCTTTCATATTTTACTGATAATTAATATCTTTGAAAAAAAACTTCTTATTCTTGTTTGAAATATCTAGGTGTGAAGTGGTTCAAAGCAGAGCACCTTCTCTACTGTGTTTAAATTCTCAAAATTGGTATGTTTAGAGGCAGAAAGGGAATTAACTCACATTATTAAACAAAGAGTTAACACCCTTCTGGCTCTCAAAAAACAATTGACTTCAAGGGTCAAACTTGGGGTCTTAATTTATTGCTTCATTTCAAGCTCTTGCTGCAGGTTTATCTTTCATGAGAACAGCGTTCTAAGTGTAGGTACCTGTACCTGTGTCTATTTTGATAGGAAAAGGGGGTATTTAGTCCAAAACTGTAATAAACTATTTACATCATTCGGCAAGATATATCACCCATGGCAAGGAAAGGGTTAAGTAGAGGTAGCACCGATGATTTCTTGAAAAAATGTTTCGCTAGATACGATACCTGCACTCCACAATGATAACTCTTATTAAAGTTAACTTTTTGATAAAATAAAAAATATTGTATTTTTGTGCCATAATGTTGTTGTCAGATAAATTTATTGCCAAAAGGATAATTATGGAAGCTGATTAAACATCTCATTTTATGTTTGGAGCCAGAAGGGCGTTAACTCTGTGTAAAATGATATGATTGAATGCCCTTCTGGCTTTAAACAGATGATTTAAACTGAAATTGGTGAAGCATCTTTGTTTCTAATTAGTTGCTATAACAACTTGAACTAGACAACATTAAGACACATATTTGATTAAAACTGCAGGTGCACCTGCTAGTAGAGAGTATATTGGACATATTTTGTAGAGGAAAAACACAATTTTTGAGCGAGTTCATGTCTGCTCGGAGCCAGAAGGGTGTTAAATATGTGTTAAAGCATTTGAGTCCACACCCTACTGGCTCTAAACAGACAATGTGAAGCTTGCCCATGACTGATTTAAGTTAAGAGCAGTCTGTTGACTGAACGACAGAAGGGCAAGAACTCGCATCATTTTGCAAGGCGTTTATAACAAACTTCTGGCTCTCAACAGACAATATGAAGAGTAGCCTTTCACATCTACACAACTGTAGTCAACAACTCATGAAATAATGAAAGATTAGGGTTCTTTATATGTGCAAATAGAAGAGGGAACTTTCATTTTCCATTGCTTTGCAATTTTAATCAGTTGAGGAGAGACTTGGTGATAAAAGCCTTTGATGTAGACGGGCCAATATTGTTGTTTGTTCACTGAGCAGCTGCTACGAAGCACATTAATGTCATAAGTTATGATCACACAACTTGTAGTCAATGTGGCGATATTTTAATACATCTGCAGCGAGCCAGAAGGCCACAATAGAGTTACCAAGTCATCCAAATATATGATTTGTATAATATTAGGAGACATCTCCAAAACTATATGGGGTATTCAAAAACTTTTTCAAGATTAAATTGTTAAAGAGTAGTGCTTTATTTTATGTTGTATAGTGAATCAGATAATTTATGGGCACAATGCGCTTTTACCTTTATTTAGGGTGTTATTTTGGGGAATAATAGCCGCAATGTCTTGCTGACTTTGAATACAGGCTGGCAGCATGGAACCCCAAACATACAGAACAAAGTCACTTTTGATGATTGCACTCCTTTCCTTCCTTCCTTTTTGGCTCACAGCAGACAATATGAGTTTTGAAGGGTTTTGTCAGCTTATTCAGCAAATTGCTAGGAGGTTGATAATTCATTATTGGTAGTTGCGAGTCATGCACGATTGAAGGGAGGCTGTTAATTAATTACCAATACCTAATTCAAGTCATGACCATTGCCATTGATGCAGCACTGATTCAAAAGTACAGATGACCTCAAGAGTGTTATTAGTGAGGAGAGTGTGTGTCTGGGTTTCCATGGCGACGATCGGTGTTCTCTCCATCTCGGACAGCCGATTTAATGAAGGGAAAGCGGGGAAGTAGCTTTTCAGATTTCAGACACAGTTGTGTCTATTGTCGGGAATAGGAAAGCATAGTCGAGATTGAGACTGCTTTAGATTCTATCACAGCAGAACCTGCCCCTCCCACATTACAAGAAAACTGTTTTTAAAAAAGTATAAAATGAAGCTTCTTCTTTTGAGCTACCTATTTGTAGCCTCTCCCCCTCTTCTCCCCCTTAGAGGGAAACAATAAAACTGCTTTAACCATGTAAACTCTTGTTAAAATATTATTATAGGAATAGTCACCTCTTTTGATCTATTTTTTTAATATCCCCCCTCTTCTTTGTCTCTCCTTTTAATCAGCTTCCTATTTTGGAGCTTTCTCATGACTTGCAGAAATGTTATGGCTCGTTTCAATTGGTTTATTTAACATCTATTGTTGTAACAAAGATTGGTTTACATCAACATTTAATCATGTCATAAGAATTCATTTTCAGTAATCCTAATATTATTTTTTTGTGGTTAAATCTCAACCTGAGTATATGAATTCAGTATTTCATTAATCATCTTCCTCAGTAACAAATTTAACGAAGGTATACATGTAGTTTATATTTGACTATAATTGTCATTGATGAACATTATCATGGATAGACTACAACAAATGTATTGCTCAAACTCTTGTATTCTTGTATGGTTATGTGTGTTTTCAGATTTGGAACAATGCTATCAATTTTGTTCAGATACTTTATCATTATATTTGGATTGTTTTATTCTCTTTTTTTTACTTTGATGAATGAACTTCATTGAATTAATAAAATATGGAAAACTATGCCTTCCTCAAGAATATACAATGCTGTTTGCTTTTTTATTTCCAACATTGGAGTTTTTCTACATTCTACAATCTTGTAAGTGCAGTGTAACATTCAGTGTATGCTGATTTGATAATTTTGCCATACCTTCATCCCTTTTATCTCTCCCACTCTCTCTCTCTCTCTCTCTTTCTTTCTCTTTCTCTCTCTCTCTTTCTTTCTCTTTCTCTCTCTCTCTCTCTTTCTTTCTCTTTCTCTCTCTCTCTCTCTTTCTTTCTTTCTCTTTCTCTCTCTCTCTTTCTCTCTCACCCCCTCTCACTCCCTCTCTCTCTCTCTCTTTCTTTCTCTTTCTCTCACTTTCTCTCTCTCTCTCTCTCTATCTCTATCTCCCATCTCTTGCTCTCTTGCCCCTTTCCTCCCACTTTTTTACACTTACTTTTTGTTATCGTCACTCAATCTCTTTTCTATTTCTTTTCCTTCTCTTTTCTTTTGTCAACCCCTCTTACCCCCTCTCTCTCTCTATCACTCCCTCTTTTCCACCTTTCTCCTCCTACCACTATTTCTTGTTACCTTTACTTTCCTCTGTTTCTCTTTTTTCTCATTCCTTTTCTACACCCCTTCAAGTGCATCAGACCATGTACTAGTACATCATTAGTTGATTAATGAGGTGATTACATGTGATAGTCGAAAAGATCAAAGACATTAATTTGACAGTGACATATCTCAAAGCTTCCTCCTTTCCTCATGCACCTCCCTCTACTATCTCTCTCTCTCTCTCTCTCCCTCTCTTTCTCTCTATCTTTCTATCTTCCTCTCTGTTTATCTCTCTCTCTCTCCCTCTCTTTCTTTCCCTCACTCACTCTCTCACTCTCTCTCTCTCTCTCTCTCTCTCCCTCTTTATCTCTCTCCCTTTCTCTCCTCTCTCTCTTTCCCTCTCTCCCTTCCTCACTCTCTCTCTCCCACTCTCTCCTTATTTCTGTCCACACCTTCTCAAATGCACCTAGCTGTGCACAGCATTAGTTGATCAATACTATGATTAAAGTACGATTGTCGAAAAGATCAAAGACATTAATTTCTCCAAGTCTCACATAATTATCATCAGAGCATCCTCCTTTCAAGTCACTGGAGGTCCCTGGATGAAAGAGAAGAAAGGCATAATTTATGCAATTTGTAGAAGACTTGAAATGGAAGCCATTATTTTGACTGATTGGGTTGGACACCAGAACAAAGCTGTCAATCTATCAGAACAGAGCGGGCATTCTGCAAATCTACAGGTGATGAAGAAAATAATGAAGACGGAGTTGTGTTTACAGGGTTCGTTCACATTATTGGAAACAAATTGTTAGCTATCAAGGTTTGTACATTAAGTTTTGTCGCAGTTTAATGGTTGATTCAGTATTTGTATTGTAGATCTATAATCTTTAAGTAAGTCATCGGTTAGATGAAACTAAAAGCTGAAATATAAATGAGGACAGTCTGAGTTTTATTCACACGACTCAAACTCACAGAATCAATGTTTTCATGGGATGGAGATGCAATAATAATGGGGGTGTAGTTCAGGAGCATTGTGTGTGAACACAACCAATTGCAGGAAGATCATTAATTAGTGATGGTTGTAAGAGTGATCTTATTGGTAATTAGATAGAGGCATCATGGGTGGAGTGTAATCTAACATGAATAATTGATTGTTTGTAGTATAATGGAGGACAGGATGAGACAAGCACATCAGTGCTACGTTCTCAATTGATTGTGATGATGATGATGATGATGATGATGGTGATGGTGATGATGATGATGATAATGATGATGGTGTTGGAGATGATGGTGAGGATACCGGTGATAATGAAGATGATGGTGGTAAGGATATTGATGATGATGATGATGATGATGATGATGATGATGGTGGTAATCATGATGGTGATGATGATGGTGATGATGATGATGATGGTGATGAAGATGATGATGGTGATGATGATGGTGATGATGGTGATGATGATGATGGTGATGATGATGATGATGATGGTGATGGTGGTGAAGATGGTGAAGATGGTGATAATGATAATGATGATGTTTATGATGATGATGATGATGGTGATGATGGTGATGGTGATGGTGATGATGATGATGATGATGATGGTGATGATGATGATGATGATGTTGAAGATGATGATAAAGACGAGAAGGGGGGGGGCAGGAAAAGGATATTTTTGTTGCCATATTCTATAACAACATATCCTCTCTTTATTATTATTTTTTTTTTTTCTTTTTGGCGGGGGGGGGGGGCCTTAAATCTTATTCTTCTTCAACATATTATTATGCTTTTTTATTCCGTTTGTACCGATTTTCCCCCTCTCAAATGCTAACATTTAAAATTATAAAATTTAATATGGGAAACGCGCTTATCATGAATCCTCGTGGAAACACAAATATTCATTGCTTAAGCCCCTTGCTATATTGGTATCTTTGAAAATCCTACGACTGAGATGAATAATATTGATCCGTCTGACTGTCTTTAATACTTTCCGGAAAATATCAGAGGTTTGAGCTGTAATTTCTTGAAAGCATATTATCACGTGGTGATATGTGATAATGAGTGAATATGATTTGATTGCCATTATCCGTTTCCGGTTAATGATTATCCAGAAAGGAGCCCGGGAAAGCGGGAATAGTGATTGAGGTATAGATGCAAATTGGGAGAGGTATAGATCGGGGAAAATATTGTATGCCACGTTTGTCGTTACGTGGGCTGTTTCACGGCAAGACGAAAATGTGCACGGACAGTCATTTTGACTTTGATTAGCGATAGTTAAATCAAATATATGAACAGCCTGAACTGTCCTCGAGGTCAGGAAGGGAGAACCGAGAGGAGTATGGGCACTGAGCGAGAGGAGATGGGATGATGAGGGAGGCGAGAAGGGGGAGAAGGTGAGATGGCAAGGAAGCAAGGAGGGGATGAGAGGAGAAGAGTAGAGGGGAAGAGGAGAAGTACATCGAAGGGACTGAGTTGAGAGAGTTGGAAGGGATATGAGAGAAGCTATAGTGATAGATATTGAGAGAAGAGAAAACTATAGGAGGGAAATTGAGCGAAGAGATAACATGGATGAGGGGAAGGGAAAGAGATGATGAGAGGAGAAGAGAAGAGGGGGAAGTGAGACATACAGAGTAAAGATGGGGGAGGGAGGATGAGAAGAGATGATAGAATGAAGAAGACCATAAAAGAAGGAAAGAGAGAGAGGAGAGGATATTATACAGTTTACGAAGATCGAGGAAAGTAGAGGAAGTGGGGAGGAGCATTGAATAGGAAAAAGGATGAGCAGGGAAAAAAGAAATTTGGGAGATGGAAAAGAGAGGACGGGGGTCTAGAAGTAAGGAGTAAATAAGAGAGGGAGAGAGGGGAGGGAGAGAGAGAGAGAGAGAGAGAGAGAGAGAGAGAGAGAGAGAGAGAAATAGCTAGACAAAGTGAAAGAAAGAAGAGAGAAAGAGAAAGAGAGAGAGAGAGAGGGAGAGGAGAGAGAGAGAGAGAGAGAGAAATAGCTAGACAAAGTGAAATGTGGTCTCCAGATTCTGCGTGTGTTTGGTATATCGACCGAATCCTGGGGCTAGATCGACTGAGTAAATAACATGGGGTTCGTCATCGAAACCAGACGAGCCCGGAGTCACCCAGACACCTTCCTTGATCTTCCTTGATCTTCAAATTGGCACCAAACAAATCCGTTTATCCAGTTTCGTTTCATAAAACTGAAGACCACATGACACATGAACGTTTAGAAATATTTGATAAAGTGTTATTATTGTACAAAAAGTAATCCAACTGCATTATAAATTATGTGCATACCTATTAACATTTTACTCACTATTAGATTCAAGAACTACCAGTATTATTGAAAGTATAATATTGCTTAATGCAAATTGGGCATTAAGCAGTATAATTTTTTTTTTTAAAGTGTAAGTCTGTATACATATGAAAATCAGGTCATATATTTAGCTTTCCCATTAATTAGATTAGCCATGTTTGCAAAATAACATATTACATAAACAAAACTTTCATTTATTACGTAACTATGATCATACTTGATCTGATGACAAATACATATTGTTATGTTGAAAACCCTAAACTTCAGTCAGAAAGGGTTAAATATTGACGAAGTATAATTATTGGACACATAATTATGTCAATCTGAGGTGGAGTTCGCCACCAGTTCACATCAGTATAACCATTAGCGACAGCATAATATTTATATTCCCCATGATAATTATAATGTGGAGGCATTAACCCGACTCTAAAAGGTGTTATAAAATCATGCATTTTGTGAAATGTTGTTAAAATGTGATTTTAAATTCGTGTATCTAACAGGCCTCGGTCTAACCTTGATTATCTGGAGGTTAATGCCTCCATTATTGAGAACGCTTGACTTGACTAATGGATGATACATCACGCATCTCTTGGCACTGTTTACTGAGTTCGAAGACACAGTCATGATCTACTCCAGCAAGATGGTGAAAATGTGCTCAGTGCCTCGCTCGCACTGGTGGAGTCCCTGGCTTCACCACTGGACCCAGTGCTATTCTTAACACTGAAACCTAAAATCCTAATCTAGAACAATATAGTCACAACCTTAACTCTATATACCTATTGCGACATTAATCCCAGTAGAGAAAATGTCACCGGGACAAAAATATCCCCGAAAACAACGATTAAAAAAAAAAAAAAATTGGGGGGGGGGGGGGGGGAGGGACAAAAGTTAGCTTTTGCGCCCTTTTAGTAGGTAAAGATACGCGAGAGAGAGAGAGAGAGAGAGAGAGAGAGAGAGAGAGAGGGAGAGAGAGAGAGAGAGAGAGAGAGATGAAAATGAGATTAAATGAAAAAGAGAGAATAGTTTTAAAATGTTCATTCTGTATTTAATTTTATCAATAATTACTATCTTCATCTGATGTGAACATACCGCTTTATTATACATGCGCTGTTTATAGCTCATCATCGCGTTCTGTCTGTCTGTCTCTCTCTCTCTATGTCTCTGTCTCTGTCTCTCTCTCTCTCTCTCTCTCCCTTTCTTTCTCCCTCCTCCTCCCCCTTTGTTGATGAACATACCTTTTTATCATTAGTATTAGTATTTTTTTTAATACTATACCGTGTGTCTCAAAAAAAACGTAACACTTTTGAAATGGTTGCCAAATTGAGCATATATAATTTTATGAAAAAATGTCTATATGTATGGAAAGCTAAAGGACCAACCTTTCATATGATATGAAAAAATTAAAAAAAAATCATGCTTCGATGGACAGTGTTCACTTAAGTTAGAGGTATGAAAATGGGCCTGCGCAGGATTTTTTCCTTCCAATTTTGGACAGGTAAATTACTTGTAACTTACAAAATAAGGTCGATATGAGATATTCATGATCGATGGATCAAAAGGATATTTTGAATCAAAAGGATATTTTGAATACCTCGAATTCTGGTATTTTCAATGCATAATGAATGATGTACTTAGCTATTACATGTTTGGGGTCATTCATAAAACCTGAATAAAATGTGATTGATGATCCACCAAACTTACGGAAGAAAACTGATAAAGAAAAGGCAAGGGGTAGGTGATGGGATGGGAAAAGGTTGTGGGGGGGAGGAGAGTGGTGTTGCATAATGTCAATTATGATTTTGAATACGGTATTTCAATTTAACATTTTCCCATTCTTCCTTCATCCTGTTCACATCTACCAGATCAATGATACAATAAGATGGGAGTGGAAGTTGGTGTGTGTGTGTGTGTGTGTGTGTGTGGCAGGGGTGGTGTTTGGGGATTGATAAATGACAGAGAGAAAGGACTGGTATTCAAAACATCCTTTTAACTCTTAATCCATCGATCATGAATATCTCATATCAAACTTATTTTGTATGCTAAAAGTAACTTACCTGTCCAAAATTGGAAGGAAAAATCCTGCGCAGGCCCATTTTCATACCTCTAACTTAAGTGAACACTGTCCATCGAAGCATGATTTTTTTTTAATTTTTTCATATCATATGAAAGGTTGGTCCTTTAGCTTTCCATACATATAGACATTTTTTTCATAAAATTATATATGCTCAATTTGGCAACCATTTCAAAAGTGTTACGTTTTTTTTGAGACACACGGTATATTTGCAAAATAGCAGATCCATTGGTGTTAATTAACTATCAAATAATGCATGAAATTATGTTACTCATATTTCGTAGATGAGACTACTGATTAAAATTGAAGTAAGAGGAAAGAGAGAGAGAGAGAGAGAGAAATAGAGAGAGAGAGAGGAGAGAGAAAGAGGGGTGATGGGCTTGAGAGGTGTGAGGAACACGAAATCGAGGCAATTTTAATAGCCTCATCTATCTTCCTTTTTTTTAATGTGCGAAACGAAATGAGTGTTTGACGCAGTCCAGACATGATTTCCATATGACATGCATGTAAAATAGGGTATCAAAATTGCTCTAGATTTGATTTTCGAAAGTTTTTTGTTTGTTATCGTGTTTAGAATAAGTCAAAATGCAGCGCTTTAAGGTCCATTCCTGAACATTGTTTTAATAAAAGATTGGTGGCACAAATTGTGTTAAATATGGAACCTTTATGAGAACCCATAAAGGGCATCAGTATTTTGATGCGTTTACGTTTATAGGCTTAAAGCCGTGCAGCCCGACTCTGCACTTTGGTTTGAAATAATTTGTGAACCCTCGAGGGAGAAAACATGAGAGGAAAAATGTTTCAAATCCAATTTTGTTTCCAAGCCGCTGTCTGTCTGGCTGGCTGGGTCTTAATGTTTCCACTTGAAATAAAAGTCGCGACCTGCACTCTGCAGCGTCCGATCGAGTTTATTGGTGCATGGTTTTTAAGTATTCTGATGCATGAGTTTGACGGGTTTATTGCCATTTAGTCCAATGCAAAATCGTCTAGACAATAATTATTCAGATTGTGTAATCCAATAGACCAGTTCACGGTTAGCACATATCCCAAATGACCCCGAATATCCACAGATCTTTAAAACATGAAGAGGTCCCACTTTGTACATTTTGAAATAATAATCACTCCCTATATCGATGGAGTGCACTGCTTGTGCATAAATGAATAAAGATTACATAACTTTCATGAGCATGTATCCGTTTTTGTCTTCGTGTATTTCACAATGTAATCTACAATGACCTTTATCTGCTCATGCTCAGACTGAAACTTTGAACTGGCTTATTACGTATATAGACAGTTTAACTACGGTCCAACTTGCCGTTTGATTTGCCTACACTCAGTTCGTCAATTATCTATGATCAAATCAGAAATACGTCCTATTTTGTATGACATATATTTGATAGGTCTATAATGACCAGTTGGGCTAGGCAGAACGAATTGTTTCATTGACAACTATTTTCTCTAAGAAGAAGAGAATTAAAAGTATGATTAGAAGAGTAAATTATGCGAATAACAAT